>JAOEGS010009316.1:19190-30462 GCA_025447755.1 Corythornis vintsioides | reverse complement strand
ATACATAAATAAAACCAAATAAAAATAAAATAAATATCAATTTATTTATAAATTTAGGAATATTAAGGCTCAATATAAATGAGATCATAAAGCCTAATGTCTTGTTGTTGGCCAGCTAAATGTACTTAAAGGTGAGATTGGTTGCCCTGTCCTTGATTGACACATGGGCCATAGCTATTAATTCTTAAAAAAAAAAAATAAATCTGGTATATATCCAAAAACACTTCAGAAGATAATTATTTCTGAAATGCTTTGGGGTGCTAGAGCTTGCTGAAAATGATGGAAAATCCTTTGGCTCCTAAATCCTGTATATAACATCCTTTGCCATTCTTTCAGTAAACAATGTCAAAGATACTTTAAATTTTCTGTTTTTGAATTCTTTTCTGACAATGGCTTGTTTTAAGAAGAAAGAAAATTTGCCCCAGAAGCATTTAACCCATGTAGTAAGATGACACTACGTACCAAAAAAAATAATAAACTCTATAAAATGTTCTTTATTTTGTAACCACTGCTTTGCCAGTTTGTTATGGAAAATAAGATTCCTAGAAAGTTAGCTTTTCTAACCTTTGGAATACTGCTCTCCTTTAGCTTTTTAGTTCAGTTTGATTAATTTTTATTTTTAAAAAAATCCATGCAAGGCTTAGCAGAACCATCACTTCCATGAGTTGAAGTGAGGAGGATGTAAAAAAGGAAGGTGTTGTTACTCCCAGTTGATCTTCAGCTACAGTGTAGCCTATTATTGAGTTAAAATATCATTACCATTAGCACTCAGTTACCCCAAGCATTGTGTTGAATATCACTGAATTAATGTTTAATTTCAGAATTTTTAAAGTATTCCTAATATTCATTCTGTATTTGAATTCCATCTGAAACAAATTAAATAATAGACATTTCATGTTTGAGTAATTTATCTTCATAGGAAAAAATTGAAACGAAGCTGCCTTGGTGAAAATCTCCGCTTAGGAGCCCCTTACTAATGCCTCCAAAATACAATTATCATGACAAGAACAAAAGAAAACTGGTATATGGCAACACAAAGACTAGAAATAGGATGGGGATTTGGAAGTATGATCAAGAAACTGAAAAAAGATTGATTCATGTGTTTTAATGTTTAAACATGAGTATTCACATGTGTACTATTAAATAGTGATAGATGTGTGTATCCCTGGGGTAAGGGGAAGCAATCCCTAGAGTAGTTTCAGGATTTTTTTTGCCTCGTTTCTATGTTATCAGAAGGCAGCTGGTACCACAAGTTTTTCATTTAATCCTTCTTCCACCCCAAAAAAAAAAAAGGTTCCAGTGGAGTAAACTTTCAACATGTTACTCCCCAACATATTTTGAAAGTAACAGTTGAAAGATGATTTCCAAACATACTTGCATCACTTGGATGTGAGGGAGGGTCACATGATGCTAATTTTTCTTTTCATGTTCTGTTCTGCACCTCATCATTGGGCTACGTGATGGAGAAAAACCTTGATGTCTTTTCAAACTGTCTCATGTGGGTGGGCAAGAGGCAAATGGTTTTTTTGGTTTTTTTTTTTCTGAATATTTAAATACGCTGGATGTTCGATTCCAGCACTGCAATTAATAAAACTCTTGCAGTACATCTTGAGTGCACCCAAGCAGATTTGCTGTTAACTATTGCCTCACACCTCCAGAGCAGCTCCTTCTGCCTCAGAGATGTGGAATCTGGGCAGGGATTTTGCAGGGTCCTTGCATGGAGGTTCCATGGAGATGGGTCCAGCCCTTGTGGAAAATAAATGGTCATTCTTGGGCATGTCCTATACATAAGCTGTGGATAAGAAGCCTGTGCTGCTTACATGAACACAATTCTGAAGCCCCATTGAGGATGCTGGACATTGGGAGTTCTTGGCACAAAGGTTGTGTGTGGTTGTGTCTAAATCCTGCAGTGCAAGATCTCAAACTGGTGTTCCTGTTCCTTCTAACCAATGAAAGGTGTAGCAGCCTTGCAATTTTTTTTTTTTCTTTTCATAAACATGCCTAATTTATTCTCCAATGCCACAAGTAATCTGATTTTTAAAGCCTCATATTTTCCTAATTGCTAATAAAGAATAATTTTCCATCACCACCCACGTTTTAAGTGCCTGTTTTGGCCTGATGATGTTTAAGAATAAGTATTTAAGCCTGTTTTAGAAAGACTGGTTACATTTTAAGTGTTGTTAGGGTGTATACACCAGCAGCTATTTCAGAAGCCCTTATGGTTTGTGGTTTTATTAACTGTTTTTTTCTTTAGAAAAGAATGAAGAATGAGTGAATGACATAAGATTAGTATGTTGTTGAATAACATGAATGAGAAATACTTCCTGCTGACAAGGAAACAGTTAATATAGTTTATATAAATTATGTTAGCTGAATGATTCAATTAAAAAAAAAAAGTATATTAAATTGTTCATTACTGTTCCAAATTAACTTTTACTTTTTAAACTTTGGAACATTTTTCCCCAGCATTTTTTTTTTCATAGGTATGACTGACTTTCATAGGTCTCCATGTAAGTATTTCTGCTCTTCAGGTGTGCATATAATTGTTTATCTCTAACTCATTTCCAAGTTGCCATGTTTTAGGATGGAATAGTCTGCTTTTGAATCTTAAATCTATTGGGGATGATGATACTTATATTTTCAGAGAAATTCAACATTTCAAAAGGCAATAGTATTTTTGTTTTCACTACTGATAGTAGCTTTGAGTCTTGTAGTCATTTAGTAGTGGATATTTTATTTTTTTTTATTGGTTAACTGCCTTGATAGTAGAGAGGAGTTGCATCCAGAAAACTGAAGGCTTTTTGCATGGTAGCATGTGCATATGTGTAGATATGGATATGAAATATAACACATGGAAGCATTCATTCAGCTATTTATAGGATCAGCTTCTAGAAAAAAAAAAGCATCCCACTTTCAGTGATGCATAATAAACTGAAGACAGAACATTTAATACATGCACACTTCCCATCAGTTCTTGCATCTTAGTTTCCTCAAAATCACTTCAACACAAAACCAATTTACATTGCACTGTTTTCCTCCAAAAAGAGAGATGCTCCCCTCCCTCATCTTTCGGACTCTCTCGAGCAATTAAAAAAGAACAGGTTTAATTATATTAAACCTATTTAATCAATTCAATTAAAAAGAAATAGGTTTAAAATCATGTAGAGAGAAATGTGGTAAATAATTGCTGTTAAGAGCAGCCAGATTTCAGGATGCCAGGATTCCTCATTCTAGCACTTCTGGTTTTGCTGTTTGCTTTAAAATCCTTTCATTTTCAGGCTTCCCCTAACTTAGCTGTGTCATTATTCCTTATGATCCTTTTGCTTTAGGGTGCAGAATAGAAAACTGTGACTCCTGCTTCAGCAGAGACTTTTGTACCAAATGCAAAAGTGGTTTTTACTCGCACAGAGGCCGCTGCTTCCGAGGATGTCCCCCTGGATTTGCAGCCTTGGAAGAGCTTATGGAGTGTGTGGGTGAGTCTTCTAAGCACAGCAAGCCTGCTGAAGCAGCTCTCAGGTTCAAATATGGCACTATTTTTAAGCTGGTGCTTAATTTCTTAGCAAGAAATAATCACTAATGAATTATCTGGATTTCTTTTGAATTATCTGGATTTCTTTATCCCTATTAATATTAATAATTTTTTTCCCCCAAACTTTGAAATGTTTCATTATTGGGAATGACACCATTCTGCATCAGAAAGTTCTGTCCTCTTAACTTTGCATGTGGATTTATTAGTCAGAATTTGTAAGACTTCAGGAAGGCCAGTTTTGGCACTTTACATCAGTAATATACTTGTTGGATGCTTGCCCTCCTAAACTTACCTGCTCATTTTGCCTTTCACCAAGGCCAGAACACAGGGGCATTGATTGAATTCCTGTAGCTCTGCAAACCCCCCCCCCCCACACACTTTTCTTCAAGCAAGAAATGACTATAAACCACCAAATAAGTGCTTTTAGTAGAAATTTCCTTTGTATTTCTAAGCCAGCATTGGAAGTTCTTGCTGTATTTCTCAGGTCTCACAAATAGATGTTTTATGTTGAAACCTGGGAATTGTCAGAACAGAGTCTTTCAGGATTTTTTTTTGCATTGCATGTTGGAGAGGACCTGGAAATGTGAACTCTTGAGCTTTGCAAATCCAAGCAACAACCAGTATAGGATCTATTTATTAAAAAGAAAAATTAACATCAATCTCATTATTTTAAGTCTGTTTTTGAATTTATGGTACTGATATGATGTATGGACATCATAGATGGTTTTGTGCACAGGCTGGTGTTGCCTAAAAAGATTCTTTCAGGTTCTATAAGATAAATTTTCTTTCTAAGTTTTTACCTGATAACAATGATTTTTTAGGTAGTGCTTTCTAAGAATCTATTTTAATTTAAAAAATATGAAAAAAAAACCAACCAAAACCTCTAGGAGAATTGCTCACTCCTTTTCTTTTTTCTTTCACTTTATCAGAAGGCTGTGAAGTGGGTCAGTGGAGTGAGTGGGGAACTTGCAGCAGAAATAACAAAACCTGTGGATTTAAGTGGGGCCTGGAAACAAGAACAAGGCAAATAGTGAAGAAGCCAGCAAAGGACACAATACCATGTCCAACCATTGCAGAATCCAGGCGCTGTAAAATGCCCATGAGACATTGTCCAGGAGGTAAGTGTGGTCCATGCCACAAAAATCCTTAACAGAAATCTTGTTTCTGACTAGAAAAAAAGAGCTGTTTCATTCCAGGTGAAGAGGAAAGCCTGTCTCTCTGCTCAGCCAGCCAAGCTACCTATTTGTGCAGCAAGACACCAGGGAAAGGCTCAGCATGGGAGTGATCAGTCTCTCAGTAGACTGTGAAAGTGTGTGTTTTCTGGTGTGGTACAGAGGCTTTTTCTAAGGGGTGCCTTGTGAAAGGAAAAAATAACAGGTTGCAGTTTGAGCTTCAGCTTGAACACAGTATGATGGTGAAATAACTAATTGCTCTGTGCCTGGCAGGAAGGATTCTGATCTAAACCCCTCTGCACACCCAGTGCAGTGTGATGGGCATTGAAATTCAGTGAAGTTGGTTACACATGGCATTGGGAGCTAGAACTATTAGCTGGAATGTATTACTTGTTCTGAGTATTGTAGATCAGGGCCCAACTGTGATAGATGTGATACAAGCAGAATAGTGGTAGATACCAAGCTTTTCATTGTGAGAATGAGCTTATGCCACAAGTAGGTAAAAGAAAAAGTCTTGTTAAGTTATTTAGGATACAAAGTAGTCAGGTTGTTGTAAATAACGAGAGGTGTGCTTAGGTGAACCACAATATTTTGAGTGCTGTAGCATGGTTGTGTAACTGTGATAAGCAGGAGCTATTGAACTTTCATACCTATTTGTAGCAGGTTATTTTGTTTCAAATTTTCTTGTCCAGCAATTTAGGTCACCTATTAAAGAAAGACCTCTCAAATTTTCTTTTCAAAGGCACAGTGGTGGACTTTTTAAGAGCTAGGAAATTTGTTGTCTAGTCTATATCAAGATCTTTGATCAAATCTCAGCTTTTTTTTTTTTTTTTCTTTTTTTTTTTTTCTGTGTATTAGGAAAGTTGTCACTGAAAATACAGACTTGGTGTAAAAGGCTTGTAGTGCTCTTTCTTTCCCATGGGCTCCTGTAAATCCTAAAGATTACAGTCCTCTCCTGTCTGCTGTGGAATCCCCTGCCTGTGTTTTCAGAGATAAAAATAAATATGTACAGAACTGCCTGTTTGAACTCTCCACACTGCCTACTGATAATTAATTCTGCTTCTGTGATGTCACATAAAACACTGGCTAGAGTATAAATTCTTCTCTCTCCTAAGAAACTCCTGGGAGAGAGCATGTTAGTGGAGTTTTAATTGTCTGTGGTAAATCTCCCTCAGTCTTAGTTATTCCTGCTGGTGATGAAGGCACAGAGACTGTCCTGTTTGATTATGTTTATATACATGGCTGGTCTAAGATCCCACTGCTTTACTGTATTTAATTTCATTAGCAGGTTGCTCCATTAGATAATCAAATTGTTGTGTTGTTTATTTAATCACTCTGAAGCAGTGGGAGGCAGAGAGACTGGTTACAGGGAAGTTCAAATCAAGCAGCTCCTGGTGTCTAAAAGGAGATTCTGTGTTTTTAAAAAGATGCTGGTTTTTCTAATGTTAGAATTTCTGTAATTGAATTTTTAAACCGAGGAAATAGAAGTGTAAGGTTAGGACTACTGGGGGCTGGAGAACCATAATCCCTGGAAATGTCAGTTGAGAGGCTGTTAATAAATCCTTTCTTCCTAATGTTGTCGATACAAACACACACAAACATGTAGGATAAGTATTGGATAATATAGCTAAGATGGTTGTAGATTGTGAAGGATTAAACTGAGCACAGGAAGTAGGGATATTTTGTTTTGTTGGAATTGAGGTCAAATAAAGTGCTTTTGATAAATGCTTTCTACTTCTGCACATTTTATAGTTACTATTTATGGTCCACGCTACAGAAAAACTTCCGAAACAGATTTGTTCATGTTTGCAGAAGTGCAGCTAAATTAAGTTTTCCCACTAACTGCTTCAGTTTTGTATTTACCAGGGATGGAGATGTTGTCCATCTGATGTCAGATGTTACCCATATGACTGTGGTACAAACCTAGTTGATGAGAATTCTTTTATCAGTTTCCCAGTACTTGTAGAGATACAAGTTGGAATGAAAGTGAAAGATGATTTCACTTCTTTCTTACTGAAGCCAGCCCTGTAAGAAGATATTGTACTTGATTTCAAATATGTTACTCAGTGATATTTTCTTATTGTCAGCACTAATTGATTTAACTGTTATTACTAGATGGGAATGTCACATTTGTGTCTGTTCATGTTACGTATGTCACCCTGTGGCTTGGGTGTAATATGATTCATACTGTGAGAGGCTGGACTTAAAAAAAAAAGATTTCTTGGATCATTCAGGTCACCTCCTACACATGCTGGTCTCTTCCCACTAAGGAATTTTCTCATCTTTACCTCAAAAAGAAAGAAAAAGAAATATGTTTTAAAAGTGATTGTTTTATGAGCAACGGGGAAATTAGCAGGCAGAGTTGGTCTATGGACTAATAAATCTTGCTGTCTTGAAGTATTCCCATATGTTAGTTATAAAAAATCTATTTTTACCTATTATTTTCATGTTCCTCATGTTCACCTCAGTAATTACTCCTCTTTTGTTTGCACCCTTGAGGAATTTGCTCTCATGTTTCATGTTAAGAATGGCACAGGCAAGCAAAGCAGCTCTCTACTTCTTTTAGTCTTCCTTCCATCAGTTCCCAAACCTGTCCAATACATTAATGTTATTCTGTGCCAAACTCATTTCAGTCATGAAGAGAGAGCTGAAGATGGGATGTGTTTCAGCATTAAATTCCTGAGCTCAAAAGAAGGCAACAGGACAGGTCATGAGGCTACAATGGGAGTTCTTGCCTTGACACAGGCATGTAACTGATGGACTTTGTGGTCGTTGGTTGGATTTGGGGGGCTTTTTATGCACTCATCTTTCCTCTTCCTATTGCTGCAATAGAGTTTAAGACTTCTGGAAGACAGAGAGTAAAATGGTCCCATCAGACTTTCTATCCTTATATGTGATATGGAAATTTTGACTAAGGAGACTAAAAGAATATATACTTAGAGAGAGCTAATAAATAGGCAGAACTGCAAAATGCATGGCAACTAAGTAGTGCAGGGCTTTTTAGTCTGATAATCTACTAGTGATGTGACAAAAAGGGAGTTAATGACCATGGTTTGCAAAGAGTTTTTAAGGTAGAAAATACAATATTTAGACTAAACCAGTACATAAACCTTAGAGAAGACACTATCAATACACTCAGTATACTAAACTAGCATAATTTCTAATAGGAGCCATGTTACAGCTATAGTTATCTCTAGCAGGTAAGTATTTTTTCCTTCTTTGAATTGATGTATTTTGTCTGAGAGTAAATGTTTTAATATTTCTGGCATTACCAAAAAGGGTCCAAAAATGTTCTTCTGTAATTCAGCTACTCCCCCCAGAAGTTTGATACTACTTAGATATGTTTTCTTTTGAAATCTGTTAAAGGAAATCTGAATTTCTCTCTAAATATAACCAAGATTTCTTTAGAAGAAGCTGAGGATTTTATTTTTTTTAGTTGTGCCACAAACAAAATCATAGGTCAATCTCTGCTTAAAGTAGGGTCAGGGCTATATCCAGTCTGGTCTTGAAACTCCCCAAGTGTGGAGTCTGCACAACCTTTACACACAAATGTGTTGCAGTGTTTTAGGGTCATCGTGGTGAAAAAGTAACATAATATGAACTATTCTTTGTAATCTTTATATGTAATCTGAACTACTCTTTGTTTCAACTTGTGTGTCTCTTCTCCTTCCACCATGCACCATTGTGCAGAGCCAGATTTGGTGTTCTTGATGATCTCTAGGTAGGTACTGGAAAGCTTAACTAAAGCCTTCAGTTCTCCAGGCTCACCAAATCCACTTCATTCAGCTGCTTAACACAGAGCAAGTGCTCCAGCTCTGAGCCATGCTGGTGGCTCTCTGCTAAATTCTAGCAACATCTTTCTTGAACTGGGGGACCCAAAGCTGCACATGGTACTCCAGATGTGGTCTGATGAATGTCAAATGAAGGGAGATGATCACTTCCCTTAATCTGCTGTCAGGCTGTATTAACAGGTCAGCAGACTGAGGGAGGTGCTCACTGCTGCCAGGGCACACAGCTGGCTCATGTTTAGCTCAAATTTCAGTAGGACCCCTCAGATCCTTCCCAGCAGAGCTGCTCCCCAGTCTGTCAGTGCCCAGCCCACATTTTTTTCATGGAGTAACTCCTTCCCAGATGTAGAACGTTGCACTTGATGAGAACTTGGTGAGTGATCTTTGTGGTCAGACAGATGATTATGTTCTTTTGAGCTTTTTGACTGTCTTTGCACTCTAGTGCCCAGTGGTGAAAAATCTACAAGTCGGGATGCCTTTCAGGTCTTGATTGCACTTGAAGTCATTGCACAATACCTACAAACACCATCTCTTCTTTGAGGGTCAGTGCTAGGGCTTTCTCTAGGTGACTGAACAGTCATGATCCTGCTAAGAGCAGGCTAAGCCAGCCTGGATGAGTTTGTGGCTGTGAAGAGCAGAATGTGCTCTGGGCTTAGGCTGAAGAACACTGCTCTTCCTGTTTGGGCTGTGCAGAAATTCTGATATCTTCTCCTGTCAATTAGAGAGAAGCTGCAATGTCTGGTCATAGGGAAGAGAAACAGAACGAGGCTTTATTGTGTTTGTTATAGTGCTGACATCTCTTAATTTGGCCTATTTTATTGATAAAATAATATGCAGAGTATGTCTTAATGTTTTGAATATAATACTGCTGTTTCATATATTTCTGAGTTTAATCATGATGAAAGCTTAGAAGTGCTGATTTCTTAATGTACTTGAACATTTAATTGTCTTTGGTTGAATCCTGCACACTGTAATTACAAAACCTTGCATAGGATCTAAGAGATATGGCACAGTGTACCTTGATTTTCAGCTAATGCAGCAGAGGAACTATAGAGACACAGATATAGAGCTGTATTTTAGTATTAAATTGGAAAGTCTAACTTGTTGACATTTTTAGTAACCTGAGGATTTCATTCCATTGGTACTTAAGTTATGACATAAATGGATGTGGTAAGTTTTATAGATAAAAGAAAATGATCTTCTTAGAAAAGATTATCTTATAACTTGAGGTATGATCTGAAGAGGGATGGCAGCCAACAAACTATTGTGAATTTGGGAAAGACAATTTACAAACAGAAAGGACTTGCTGCTTTGGTTGATGTTGCATGAATGTTGAAGACATAGGAATATTACTTAGCACTGTAATACTAAAAACTACACTTTACAAATTCTATCAGCATTTTAACAGAAACTGTAATACATATATATATATTTATATATATGTATTAGTAATATATTGTCATTGAATCTGTTAATTTTGCAGTACCATTAAACCAAATCTGCCCCTTTTTTCCCTTCAGCAGACAGGTAGAAACTGCATCAAATGTAGCTCCACTGAGTACTGGCTCTGCTAGAATGTTGGTATCACCAAGCAGGCTTGACTCCTTGATGTGATTTGTGGGCACCAATTACACTCTGACCAAGAAGGCTTGGCCTTGGCTTTTCTGAAAATATAACCCATAATTTTCAGTTACGAAGCATGACTCAAAGCTTCTGAAGGAAAAAAGGGAAAAATATTTCAGCATCAACAGAGTTCACAAGAAGTGAACTCCACCAAAGACACTTTACTTGCACAGTGCAGGTTGGGAAAGCAGTCATAATGAGCAAATATTTCTGTGAATATTTTAGGTGATGGCTGTTGTGAAGGAACTAGCTCGTGAGAGCAAGAAGGGACAAAATGAATGTAGTTTGGAGGCTTTCCAGATAACAAGAACTGTTTTATAGTGTGGCTTAACCCTCGGAGCCTGGCATGCTTGTTAGTACATTTGTTCAGGAAACAAGCTTTTGTCAGCTGCAGAATCTGCTTGTCTGGATTGTCAACATCTGCTTCATCCAGAGAATGTTGTGCTGAGAGCATTAAAAAGTGCTGGGGTTTTTTTCCCCCCCTTTCCTTTAGCAGATCCCATTTAGAAGGGATGGCTGCAGGTGAAAGCTGTTAATAAAGGATATCTAACTCGTAAGGAAAATGAAACTCATAATACCTCTCATTTCATTGAGACAGCCTGCAACTAGACTTGAAGTGTTTTAAATTAAGGCACAAAAACAAGATGTGTAGTTATAATATTATCACTACTCAATAAGTTTGTGCAGGCGGATAATAATAAGGAAAAGAAAATAAAAATGGAATCAAGTAGTTCAGATTGAGAAGGTCATTTAGTTCAGCCTCCTGCTCAAATCAGGTCAACTATGAGAAAACCAGGATTAGCTATTACTCTGACAGTCCTCAGGGATTAAAGAAAATACTTTCCCTTTTTTGGTCATAGCTCTGTTCCTCTTCATATGCTTATTTGTGAGATGAAAATTTATAAATTCAAGAGCGAAATGTCTTGGTTTGATTTGTTTCAAAGTGAAAAATACAGAAATGCTCAGAAAATGTGTTTCATATTAAAGCGTGAAAGAAAATGAAGATGTATGTAAATGAAGATGAAAATGAAGAAAATTTCATTTTACTGATGAAAAATGAGCAGATAGGTTCTTTCCTTGAAGCTGATGAATAACAAGTCTTAGTGCCTCACATCCCCATATGCCATGCTGATATTTGCAGCTATAGGACAGAGATACAG
>JAOEGS010009316.1:0-19039 GCA_025447755.1 Corythornis vintsioides | reverse complement strand
TTATTATTATATAAATACAGTGTAATTTATTTGGTGATATGAATGAGGAAATATGTGAAAACTTGCTCTGAAACTTCTCTTGCACACAATATGTTTCAGCTGAATTTGTTACAGCACTTTTTTAAAATAATAATCCCCTAACTGAGCAACAAAAACCCTGAATGCAGAAAAGAAAATGCCTACACATCTGTGAGCTAGGAGATTAAATAACTCCATTACACAAGCATTTGATTCTTAGTTATTTAAATGAGCTCACGTATAAACTTAAAAAAAAAATTGCCATTATTTTTCTTTTACAGTGTTGGAGGCAATCTGTTCCTTTGTTATTTTCTGAAGGGAAAATACAATCCAATTAGTCTTGTATCTGAAAAATACTAAAAAATTAGTTTTTATAAACTATACAAACTTGAATATCAGATCGTGGTGGCATAAGGAGAACAGCAGTTATGTTTAATTCTAAATTAAATACTATCAAGTAAGGATGGACATCCAGTTTTCCTTTGCAGATTTGACTGGAATGACTCCTCTGTGTTACTAAATTACATCCCATTGCTTGATGGTCTAGATTGCTCTTTGGGAACAAGATAAGGCTGTTGACTCATCCTTCTCCATTTTCTGGGCTTGAAATTAGGTCACTTAAATGAAGTGGCTAAGCAATTAAATGCTCTGAAAAATATCAACTCTTATTGAAAATAACCCTCCTAAAATTTAGGTAATGGAGGTAACTGTTGAGTAATTTTCCTTGAAACTCTCATGATGGATCTTGGGTGGGAGTTGAGGCAGATTGATACCAAGTTAAAATGCTCCTACTAACTTTAGTCCAGATAAATTAAAAGTGTAGGTTACAATGCAATCACTAAAATGCATGGGTTTGTGTGAATATGGTGAAATAATCCATTACTTCTCTTGAAACCTCTAACTTAGCTTAGATTTAAGTAGCTTGCATTTCCTTGGAATGCTGGTGTAGGGAAGTTTGTGTTTGGTTTGCTTATTGAACCGGTGGATCTGGTTTTTAAAGGCAGTTTTGAGGATTATTTCACTTTGACTTAAGCAGAATTTAAAAATGCATGGTTCTTAAGACTAGAAATAAAATCTGTCTGAAGTGACCTGTGTCACTTGTACCTTTCATGATGTTAGAAACCCACTTTTGTCAACAAGAGTTGTGATCAGATTTCTGTTTTAGTATCTTGTATATATACTTAAGTGCAGGGTTTTAGCTCTACATATCTATCAGGGTAATTCAGCCTATGGAATTGTATGTATTGTTTTACCAGATTGCAGCATGATACATTTTCACATTATCAGGGAATTACTGGCAGGACAAAAGAACCAACTTTGAGTGCATTTTTCCTTTCCTTGGGAGTAAAAATGACACCTCAATCCTCCTTTTTTATTTAAAATAACAGGATTTATTTTCTTGGGAAGATATTCACATACCTTTGCCTATTGTTAAAAGGTTGTATGCACAATTTATTTATTGCCATCGTTATATCTTAAACCAGTGCTTTCAGCATGTGTATTTCCTTAAGTATATAGTATTTCAGAAGTAGCAGGGGTATCATGTGATGCAGTATCTCCTATGGGACTTATCTGGTTTTAATGAATATGTTCCAGAGTGTAAATCCTTGTAAATGACCAGAGTGTGAGTTAGCATCATCTCATGACAATTATACAGTTCAGGGTTGTTTTAAAACTGCTGAAGGAGAGCCAGTTGCTAATCCACATGGAAATACAAATACTGAAGAGAGCTGTAGCTGATCCAAATACACAGATGGAATTTGTCCATAAAAAGGTACTGGACAAAGTTGATTGTGTGTGCCCTTAGGAAGTAAATCCTGTTGATTTTTCTCTTGTTCATTCTGAAACTACAATCCACCTGTAGGAGGAAAAAAAAAAAAATATATATACTTCTGATTCTTAACCAGAAAGCTATTTTTGTACATTATAATGGCATTTCAGTCATGGCAGGGAAACACGGAAGCACTCACCTACTTGAGATTGCATTTTTCTCCCCAAGGATCAGTTAGTAAGGCACAATTCCATGAGTAGCCTCTCCCAGACCACATCCCCATGTATGGCAGGTCTGGAGACCCATCTGTTTCAGGTGTGGCATGACTGGAGAGCAGTCAGCCTTACTCCTTTTTTAGGATTCTCTTAAGGTTTTCCTTGAACAGTAGTATAAATTATATATTTTTTTATTATTATAAATAATAATTGCCTTATTAAAGTAAGTTATCTAAGTATACATCACCTGCCTACTTCTGGTAGGCAAGCAGTGTACAGTCAGCTAATTACAGCTGCTTGGCTGTTAAGCTAGGAACTCATTATGCTGCTGTAACTTGATTGATTGTGATGGCCTGTCTGTACTCTTTAGAATAGCTTTCTTCTGAAGAAGAATCAGTTTGAATGCTCTGTGGCCTGCTTGCTTGATAGCTAAAGGCAACCTAAGGTGGCCTAAGACAGGAGCCTCATGGATTCAGGCTGAATTCAGTAGAAATTGTTTGCTCCTATCCCAGAACCAGATAGAGCAAATCTGGCAAGTAAAGAATCTAGTAAAGAGGAGGAGAGAGAAAAGAATATGAGAAATCAATTGTTCTTTCCATCTTCCTGTTCTTTGGCTCTTTAGACAGAAAGAAAATAATTTAGAGACATCTGAGTGCTAATTAAGGGCTTTGTTAGTTGCATAACAAAGTGGTAAAGCCTATCCACACTTACTGCTTCACATGCTGGTTTCTAGTGCCCTTAACATCTTAAATGCCCTTTAAAGTGGGTGTTTCTACAGTGATGTGTTGGCTTCCAAGAGGTACTCATAAGGTAGCTCAAGAGGCTTCCAAGCTGGTACTCAATCAGGTAGCTCAAGAAATGGAAACAGTTTAAAAGTGTCAGCATAATGCTGTGCAAGAATTAATTACCTGTGCTGAGAGACAGGATTGATGAGATCTGGCACAGTGCTGTGCAGAGAAGATGTTTTCAGGCCATGAGCTACTATGGTTGTGCTAGCTGTGATTTGCTAAATGGATGCAGAACTTACAGGTGCTAAACTGGGGAGACTCTTTCTCTTGGGGGGTTTATGTCTCTCAAATAATTATCATGGTGGGGCTTGCAAAAAAATCCAGACTGGGACATTTCTGAATTCAGAAATGCAGCAGCTTCCAGTACTCTGCTCAGGCCAGATTTAATTGAATTAACTTGCACCAGCTGGCTACAGGAGTAAAGGGGGAATGCCAACAGTGGATAGGTGAAGGAGCAATCTCCACAGCTGCTCTCACTTGATCAAGTCCTGCCAGTGGTAGAACCAGGCTGGAGTCAATTGAACAGATTTTTAATGATGTGCTGTGGAAATTCTTCATAGAGAGCTTCTAGATAAGTCTGTATTTTTACCTGTCACGAGCAGCATAGAAGGAAAGGGAATGGAGGAAAAAAGATCTGCTGCCTTTTCATACTGTTGCTTGGTTTTGGTGGTTGTTTTGGGTTTGGTTTTGGAGTATTTTTTTTTCTTTTTAGAGCTTTCTGAGATAATTTGAAATGTCATCTCAGATTGGAAGGCTTGACACCATTGATTCCCATAGTGCTTTTTGCTTTGCACCTCAGAGGTGAATTAGAAGAACTTCCTCCTGATAACTTTGAATTCCACATTCATTCTGAAGAACTGCAAACATGTCTGCAGAAATGTTTGGAAAAGGAGTGGAAATGTGAGCAGAGAAAAGGAGCAATAAAAAGCAAGAACTGTTCCTGATGAACAGGGCATCCCTACTCTGAATTGATGTTGCATGATATTATAGCCTTACATTAAAAATGGGTAATTAAAAAGAGTCTTAAGAATAAATTAGCCTAAAAAGAGTAGCAACATGTAAAATAGCTCTGCAGTACCAGAGATGTAGCTCAATCCTGTACTTGTGTCAATGATATTCTGCACCAAATGATCAAGCAGTATTAATTGTGATATTTTATTCATAAAGAGACTCCTTTATGCAATAAGTCCTTTCTTAAACATATTTATTTTGTGTCTCTAAACTGGCACAGTTCATATTTTGAAGGGGCCCCCTCAGAAGCAACTAATGTCTAATGTAAAATGTCCTCCACAGAATGAAAATCTCACATCAACTTTGCCATTTCATGTGAGAGTTTTATCAGTTTGTTTCTTCACACAGCCTGGTTCAGGAAGAATGCTATTGGAGTTCAAATGAAGGCTGAGTTTATACAGCCTTATATATCACCCCCAAGTTGGACTCTTAAATCTTGTGTTGTCCACATCTATTTACTGTGTGTAAGTGTTGCAGGCTCAGTAGCAAACTGTTAGCTCATCTAAGACTCCTCGTTGGAGATCTGGCTTCTTGTAGAACCTGCTTAGCTTGGCTGTTCATAGATTCAACCATTTTAAGTCATTTTACTAATATTTGATTGGTTACCTATGAGGATTCCTCTGATCAGACATGTGCCAAGTCAGACTGCTGGAGAGCAGGGAATTGTGCAGTTACCTGCTTGCCAAGGGCATCAGCAATAGGATAGCAGTAAAAGCAGGTGCTTTACAGCACATCTTAAGAACCTGAAGCTCAAAACGAGGAGCATGCCCCATGTTTGAGTTGCACCATCATGTAGCATAAAGATTCAGTGACATAAACACCCCATGGTAACACCATGGCACATGTTATGAACTCCTGATGAAAATGACAGCCAGCTCTTGAGTTATTCTCTGTCAGATACAAATATGAACATCTTGAATGGGTTACCAACTGTACTTATACAAAGAGTTCAGTACAGTAGAATGAGTACTGTAAAAACTGTTAAAACATTATGTTTTTTATTTTTTTTTTCTCAATTCATGTCTTTTGAAGTTGCACAATGAAACCTTAGCTGTTGACTGGATGCCTAGCAGCTAGGGCCTGGCAGCTTTGATCCAATCTAGCGTGGCTGTCTTGCAGCTAGATTGCACTTAGCTCTAATACTGTAGTGTCTTCAGCACTGACAAAAGTGCTACATTTGTCTGCTACTTGAATTGAAAAAAAAAAAATGCCTAAAAGGTTTCTAAAACAAAGCTAGTCCAAAACTACCACGAGGATGGTTAAATTCCAGCTTTGTATTTTTGTGCTGAATTTATGGACCAGTTAATTTTGTTACCTCCTGATTTACCATCTGTTCCTTCTGACATCTAAACTAGAAGAAACAACTTTTGTGAGGCCTAGCAAAAAAACCCCTACAATTAGGCCAAATATGGAGAATAAATTTTAATCACTGCAAAAAAGAGATGCACTGAAAAATGGTCTATAATGCTGCTGTGTAGCACTAGGAGTGGTATTAGATTAGGAGTGGTAGTAGACTATTTGAGTGTGTTTATGATGGAAGAGAGGGGATTGTATTTGATAACTGATAGCTGAATAAATTTCCAGGCCGTAATTATGCCACAGATAAAAATTACCTACTGAGCAAATCCTGTGTCAGGCTTCAAGTCATTGCTATGGCTGCCCTAAAAGAATATACCATGGCAAAATACAGAGTGAAGTCTTGAAGCACAAGGAAGCTTATTTCAAGATCATTACAGATGTGTCAAAAACCTGACATTCTGATATAATGGTCGGAATAATTTTTTCGTAATTATTGAAGGTGATTAAATAGATATTCTCTGCAGGATTTAGGAATATATGCTCTCAGCTATAATTCTCAGCACTCAGTACATGTTTATTCTGCCAAGACTTTCTTAATCAGCTCTGCAACCCAGTGCCAGCTTGAGCGTAGGCTGCAGTAATACCTCTTTTGAGAGCAGGGGAAGCCTGCAGGGGAAGCAGGATCATGAGTCCTAGACACATAAATGGAAAAATCCTGGCAGATAATGTTCATTTTTTCTTGCAGCCAAGGCAAGAAAAAGGAGAAGAGGGACTTATTTCTGCAGAACTCAGTAATAGAGACAGCCCAATAAACACCCAACTGTTTTGTAAGAAGTGTTATAACATGCTGTATATTTCTTGCAACTGGACTTTTATGAAATAACTAATTGTCCTTAAAATTCCTGCATCTCTTCCAGAACAATGTTTTTCAGGTGGAGTATATTGTGAAAGAATAAAGTACTACTCTCTTCCAACCATTAGTTACTTTTCAGGGAGATAAAAGAAATTCCATTTCTTTGGAAGGGAACAACCTGCTGCTATAATTAGAGTGTCATATATTTACAGAATCTCAAACTCAAGCTTATAAAGCATTCTCATCTTAGTCCTTTTGGTGAGATACTTATCTGGAATTGGTCAGTGTTGTTCTACAGATGAGTTCCTAGTGATCTCTCATAGCAAAAGTTAGAAAGTTAGAAGTTCCATCAAAACCATCACAGTTTCATTGCTTCACTGGTTTAAACAAGAAGCAAATTTGGCTGCTCTGTAACCATTGCTGCACAAAGTAACAGCATCTCAGTACATAAAAAGTGAACTTAAAATAGGAGCCAGAATATTACTACAATAATTCTCACTTTAATAGAGCAACGTTGGAACCTCTCTCTAATGCACAGAAGGTTGTTCTGGAAGAAATGGTTAAATAAAACAAGCAAACAAACAAAAAAAACACCCCACAAAACCACAAGTACAACAGACAAAAACACTTCCCTAGCCAGTTGAGTATAGAATAAGACTTTAGCATTGCTGGACTTGAAGTTATAAAGTGGCAGCACCACTGTGTACACTTAAAAGCTGGGAGTAAAGTGTTGCAAAAGAACCACTTAATTTTTATTTATTTTTTTTTTTCTTGACAACTGTCCAAGTCAGCATCCCTGTATCATCTTTCAGGACTTTCAAAACAGGGTGTGGAGCTATTGATAGGAGTGTGTTTTATTTTTCTGTGTGAACCAAAATGTGATCTAATTATACAATTAACTGTAAACTCTCTAGAACCGTTGTGGTAAAGACATCTTAGCTCAGCAGTGATTGAATTGTTTGGTCTCCCTTCTATACTGCTTATACTTTTTTTTTCTAGTGGTTTTGTTCTAAGACAATAATAAATGAAAAGGGGAATGCCTCATTACTCAGAATAGTTTGATGTGGAAACTGTGGACTTTTCCCTCAATCAGAAATGACTGATTCTGGAAAGACACTTTTCCAGGGTGAAACTCTAATACTATTAGCATGGTAATGGTTCATCTGCCAAAAGAAAGGTACAAATGCCCTGAAATGTGGAAGTGTATTTGTCTCCCGTGAACACTTGGAGATTGCTCAGGTACTCTTTGAAGTGTGGAAGATACCATCATCAGTCACTTGAAGAAATTGTTGTAAAAAGGCTTTACCCTGTTATTTCCTAAGACAATTAAGTGAAGAGAATAAAACAGCAATGAAGACACTAATGGGAGTTCCCTCTATTGCTTTCTTGTGTGATGTTTGTCACCAGTTTTCTGATTTCTTAAAGCTCAACTGCTGGAACCATAGTATAATAATACTTTTCATGTTTTAGCTGTTTTTCCAATCTTTGTAGCTGCAGGCAAAAGTCTGAAAACAGACACCAGGAATGTTTCAATACCAGAAATTAAAGAAAAAGCACTGGTAATTAATTATTGCTTTAAAATCTAGTGGTTTAAAATGGCACTTGTGACTGGTTTGTGATTTTTGACACAAAGTACTGGTCAAACTTCTACCTGGCATCCAACCCCAAAAGGAACACGTTGAAAAGTGCTGGTCTGGAGCTTTCAGTATTTGCTGAAATGCTGTGTGTCATTTAGTGTCAATGTGAAAACACTGATGTCTTTCCATAGGAAAACTTTTAGTCTATAATGTGTGAGGAAGAGAACATTGCTGTGTAGGACTCTAGATATGATGTATTTCCAAAGAGCTTGCTTTCATGGTATTTATGTACCACTGAGTCAGCAGCAAAAAATCAGCTGTTATTACTCAAGGAACACTTAAAATGCAATGCACTATCATGATCATTTGTGGAGAGTCAATTAATATTCTAGTTAGGCTCTGAAAATCAAGCTAATACAATGCATTGTGACTGAGCAAAATGGTAATTTCCTTCCTTGGTTCTTGTCAGCAGTTGCATTTATGCTCTGTAGGTACATTTGTGTGTCCTCAGAGATTGCACTAAACCCAGTTATGATGCAGTCAGATTTACTAAATCCTTGATTAAGCACAGCAATTTCCTGCTACAGATAAAAATACTTCAGTCTCTAGTTATATTTACATTCTGCTAGTAAAAAGTAGCTTCTTAAAAATGATTACTTGCAGTCTTTGAAGGTGAGTTAATTGAAGTTATCCTATTACATTAGTGTGAATATGGTGTTCAACTGTGCCAAATTGAAGCCAAAAAAAGCTGTGTTTTAAGAGGCTATTGAACAGGAGTGATGCCACCATGCTACCACACAGATCAGATTTTAAAAGCAAGTGTTTTTGGGTTGTTTCACAGTCCAGGGCAGTTGCAAGAGGAAAGTGTGGGAGGTTTCAAGCCTAAGCCATTTTACAGAAAATGAAGTGACAATAGTAACTGCCTTTGGCTGCATGACTCAGTAGTTACTTGGAGAAAATGTGTTTATTCTTAGCAGAAGTGAATAATAAACAACCTCCTTAATCTCATTTTTGCTAGCAAACATATTTTTTCTGTTAAAATAGAATTAAAATGTACTTATGGTGACCTTATACATCTGAAGATAAGTGCAAGAAGTGTCTAGTTTAGAAGTTTTCTGCCAAATAAAAAAAAACCCCAAAACCAAATAAAGCAAACAACAAACCAACAATAAACCAAAACAATAATTGGATCTAGATCTTCCTTGCTTGAAGCTTCATACAGTGTTTATTACAGGCTAGCTTTATTGTGATGAAAAAGTAGCAGGAAAATGAGCATTCCATCATGTATATAATAAAATTTGGAAACATTTTTAGTTGAGCTACTGTAGCTCAAGAGCCAACATTATTTGTTCTGCTTTGATTTTCAAAAGGCTCAACATAGTTAATTAAGGCAAATCCTTTGTCCTTTTGATTTAAAACAACTTAGAATCTTAGAAAATCTTAGTTTAAAAACTTAGATTTTGTTTGCACTTTAACTTTTTTTTCTGAATAAGTTTGCTATACTTCATGCTTTTAATTTGTACCTAAAACTCTTACCATGTTATCCCCAAAACTTAATGCTCCATATGAGAGACAGGGACAATAGTTGTTTATCTATAAATACAAATATTTACACCTGTATATGTGTGTAGATGTAGAAGTGTTTTGTATACAGAATAACCTAGTGGTCATGTGTGCTGAACAGTCCTTAAGGAGCCCTCCATGACTTTGGTTTAGAAATGAAGTATAAAACTCTTTGATAGTACAACTTTTTTTTTTTTTTTTTCATTATTGGAATTGCCTCGTATCAATCTTTTTATTTTCAAGTATTTAAAACCCTTATTTTTAAAAGAGCTAAATCAAGGTGTGAAGTATTGAATGGAAGATTAAGGGACAGAGATTTATTTATTGTAGCTACCTAATTATGTACTAGTTTGGAATACTGATAGTGCAGTATGTAATTGAATACAGTCTGGATATTAACTTGCATCCCTAGAATACTAACCATCACCTCAAGAATATTTAGCTTTCTATATCCTTGCAAAAATTTTTGACCATCGTTTAATTTAGCTTACCCTTAAAAAAAGATGTAAAAATCTCTCCTTGAAATCATGCCCCAAGAACAATCTTTCTTCCAGTCTTCAGAGCTTCCAGTACTGGCTAGAAGTAGGAATTGCAGAAGCATATGAAAATATTCAAATTGTGGTTAACGGATTGTGTTTTGTTTTGTATGATTATATTGTTATTGTACTGTGTATAATTGTGTTACTTGATATACAGCTATTTTTCTAAATGTCAAGATGTGGCTAGTGAATAACCTTAGAACTCCATGGTTACTACAATAAATGAGTTTCAATGGAATAGTGGAGTTTGGAGAGGCAATATAACTGCTGAGCACACTGTGCATTTTTTGTTGGGACATATATGCTTCTGTTTTTTCCTTCTACTTAACTGTCTAGCATAGCCACAAAAAAAAAAAGTGATTTTTTTTTTTTAAAGTCACTTGAGAATAAAAGAATATGATAACATTTCATAATATTAAAATCTTTAGCATAATTTGTCAGTCCTGTATTGAGATAAGAGTTGATAGTTTGATGGAGTAGCTCTGTATACTTGCACTACAAGATCCAATCTTGCACGTATTGAAACTCCAACTATATAACAAGCTGTAGTAGCTTTACCAAAAAAATGAATTTTTGAAGCTACTGAGCTTAGCATACATGCATAAAGCCATCAGTTTTCTGACCTCCCATAAAATAATTTCAATCCTTTATTTTAAAACTAGTGTATTAAGTAACAAATATGGAGGGTGATTACAAAAAGCATCATGTAACCAAGTCACCAGAGTGCCTACATGTCATTCCCTCTGTCTTTGGTTATGCCTAATTAGGTAGAAAGGTCATGGTTTCCTTATTAATTATGTGTTTCTCCATTAATAAGAGGAAAACAAGGGATGCAATGTGTTTTGGTGTGCTATAGTTCACAGCACTTGATGCTTTAGTACAGGTGTGAACACTGATGTGCTGGGGAACGGGCAGTTTGTATGATGAGAGGAGGGATGGGAAACTCTACACATTGAGGGCAATTGTGTAGAGAAAATTTCTGAAGCCTGTGGAGTGCTATAGAAAAAAAAAACCCAAGCAATTTCAGTGAGAACTTGCCTAGGATATATTAATGTCAGCAAATTATCTGCAGCTTATTAGATGTATCTAAAGATAATATCATTCTTTGATTCACTATGGATGCTCTTTCCTTGCAACTGAGACAATAGTACTATTTTTGCCTTTTTTTTTTTTTTTTTAAACTATCTTAAAATACTTCACCTATTTTACAATCCCTCTACGAATCTGTTTGTCTGCTACAATAACAACGATCAATATATTAAATCACTTTAGAAACTAAAGAGACTCCTTTCGTCTTGAAATGTCAGTATTAAAGCCTGAAATCCATTAGCGACTTTGATTTTTGAGTCACCCTACGTATTAATCTTCTCACCCTACTTATTGTTCTTCTCAAAATAACATTTACAAGTGAGAGTTTGCAGTTTTGGTGTTGAGTTGGGGGGCATAGGCAGGAAGGCGCTGTTCTTAATATGCTCTCTTTAAAATGCTTATTAGGCCCATCATGATCTTCTTTGTGTAGTTTCTTACTTCAAAAAGCCCAGATAATTCAGCTGCACATCTGCAACAAACTGTTATCATTTGCATTTAGCACAATAGTTGGCTAATAAATTTGCCTCAATGCAGAACATTAACAGATGCCTTTCTCTTTTCTGACCCCATTTAAGGACAGGGAAAATAATTTTCTGTTTGCTTTCTGAAAGATGATAGAGCTCTTACTTCAGACTGTTGTCTGATGTATTCAGTTTATAAAAGGAGAAATCTTAACCAGTCATTTAATCAGAAATGAGTGTCTCCACATTCTTTCATCTTTTGTAACTACCATTCTGGGCCAGTCTTTCAAAACTGTGAGTAATTAGAAACCATATGCAAAAATATACAATCAATAGCTCTTGATAGTAATTGATTTTTTCAATTTTTTCAAAAGTAATAAACCTAGGATAACTGAAATGCAGGCATTATGTCCTTGATTTATAAAGCATTTAAATTGGAGATGGAGTGATGTTTTTGGGTGATATACTACGGACCTATTAAGATTTTAATTGTCAGCCTCTGTAAAATCACATGATGCTCTAGATTGATGTTGCAAAAAGCAGATTTGTGTCCTTTCATGTCAGGAATGGGCCATAAGATACCAAGTATCCTGATTTCAGCATGTAAGCTCTGTTATGGTCAGCTGTAACTCCACTCCACTGTCTATTCCCATCTCATACAGCAGTTCAGATACTCATTTATCACTTCTGGTCTCTCATTCCTCAGGCATTGCACATGATTCTTGGAGGTTCAAAGCATGTTTCATGCTTTTTCCCTTCATAAGCCTAGATTTTGGGCATTTTCAGTGTCATGCAAATTCTGACGTCCCTTGAAGTTTGGCCTGATCAGCTAAAAAATGATCAGCCAAAATGTTGATCCTAAGAAGCTTTGCAGGAATATGAAGTGGCAAAGCAGTTCCTGAGTGGCAGAAGGGCAGGCAGGGAGACTTTCCCTTGAGTTCTACCAGCAAATACCATCCCCAGCAAAACCTGTTTGCAAGCCCTTCCAGAGTAAGTGCATCCATATGGCCACGTACGTGCCAGGCCTCATGTGTGGTAGTGAAGTTTCTTGTAAAAGGAAGCATGTATTTTTGTCCTACTCTTGCACTCTTACCAGCATGTTAGTTTTGGGCTACTGTTACAGCAGTGGTTTTGGTGGATCCTTGGTTGACCCAGAGCAGCCACTTTCATGTTTTTGTATTCTGATGCTACCAGCTGACTATCTCAGCCCATAACATGATGTACGTGGGCCTTGATTTGTGAAATTTGAGGGTCAGCGCATTGTTCAAGGCTTATGGCCAGTGTGGAATGAACAAAATTCTGCTAGTGATAGTAATTTCTGCCTGATCTGTTGTTTGAAAGCTCAGTTATGTTCCCAAGCAGAAATTCTTGCACGTAAGAAAAGAATAAATCAGTTCTTCAAAGTCAAGCAGATTTTCATGAACAGATGAAATTTCAGAAGAGAATCACTTGTCAAAACAATGTTTTTAGAAAGGATGAGATTCGGCCAGTTAAGTTCTTCATTATGTAAATTATGGATTGAAATCAATCCCATCTATTAGAATTCAGAAAAGAAAAAAAAAAATCTTCCCACTTTGTACCATATTGTCTTGTTCAGGATTAGCCTTAGCTTCTGTTCTTGGCCTATTCATAGATCTGCAGCCCATTACAGTGGCGCCTGTTAGAGCAAATACTGTGAAAGTTTTGCCAGTATTTCTATGATAAACCATGTTTTCCAGGAATTCATACTTAATGATGAAAAAAATCCCTCACAGTTGAGACTTGGCATGGAGAGTCTTGATTCACAAGGATTTTGCTTCTGTATTTATCCAGATTTAAAAAAATAAATCATTCGTATAATTTATGAAGTCAGAGGTATTTCAAAATAATATATTGTTTAACGATCATAGAATTTGTATTTGTTGGACACAAATAATATTATGATCACTTAATCTAAATAGAAACATTTCCTGACAATGAACAATTGCTTTGTTTATCTTTTTTACCTCACAGATGACTCTTAAATATTTCTATGTGTTTTGTCTTGGATAGATCCAGGCAGAAACTGATAAATAGTTTAAAATTGTCAAATTATTTTCAGTATCCAAGAAATATTTGAATGGATATTCATTGACACAGTTATCTTTTAAAAGGAAATTCAACTGTATAAACAAATCTTTTATGGCATGATGTTGATATTACAGTCTAGTGTGCATTTTAAAACTTTTTTCTGTATGACAAGCTTATTTTATAAAATGGCAAGATTTTTCCATTTAATTAATTCACAATGTGCATTAATAGGTATTTATATGTAATATTCATCATGGAGATATGAGAGGCTGCTCTGTGACCCTTACCTCAGATGTTTCCATAGTTCTGATAGAGACAAACTATAGCACTGGAAATTTCTAACTAATAATCTACATAATTGTGCAGATTTTAATTGTCTGCACTGACAGGCAAAGCAGAGAGAAATGCTTATTCTGTATTTCAAACATATCTTTTTGACCACATATTACTACTTTGCTTCCTGTTGAAATCAGGTCTGGGAAAAGAGCTATTATCTAAAGTTTATTTACACAGAAATTAACAACAGAATCAGATGTTTGAAGCCTGTATGTGTAGGAAGAAGTTGAAAAAAGACTAACTGGATAGCATTAAGAAGTAATTATTCAGCTACACAGAGGGAACTGAAAGATGTTGAGCATAGCTGAAGGAGAATAAACTCACACAGTATTTGGACAGGAATTTCCTGAAGTGAGAAAATGACAAGAAGAAAATGCTACCTTCCAGTTTGAGTTAGAGAAGGAAAGTGGCTGTAATAGTGGGTTGGCTCAGTCAAAAAATAAACAGTTTGAGTGGATACTTGTGACTAATTTGATGTCACACCCTAAATGATCTGGTTGTTATTGTTATATATAATATATAAATGATCCAGTTGTTATATAATCCACTATTAGTCTTATAGGACAGTTTGATTCAACACATGGAACAGATTGTGATGAAGGGGCTGGCCAAGAAATGAGTATTTGCTAACATGATGAAATAATTAGCATTCAGTAGAGATCAATTTCACTTCAGTGTGAGAATCTGATAATCACTTAGCTGAGCTTGATTCAAATAAATCCTTCCTTCCAGTGTTCAAAACAGTACCAGCCAGCCCAAGTATGATTCATAAGGTGCCAGCTTGCAGCTGGCTACAAGTTTATCAAGGATTGTGCTTCGTGCTACTGTACTCCCTGTATCAGCAGGATGGGCACTCTATGACTGCCAGCCCAATATCTACTGGTGGAAATACTTCTGGCCCACAAAGAATCATTAGCATCCATCAATTCTAAGCAAACAATAGATCTTGAACACTTTAGTTGTGTGATGTCTGTAAGCTAATGCCATTACTGAATAATGAAGCCAAGATCATCCTATCTGTCAGAAGCTCACCCAAAGTAGCCATAAGAATGTGATGATGTGGAGCAGGAATAGCATATATATTTATATTTGTCATATGGTTAATCAGTCCTATAGAATCATTCTGTACATAATAAGGTTTTATGGGTATTAGAATAAAGAATTTCTTTTTTGAATTAAGCAACTGATAATTACTTCTCCCTGTGCTTCTAATCAACAGTCTTTGATGTACATCTGTTTTTTAAGTACATCTGTAACTTCCAGTCAGGAAAAGCCTTTTATGGCAACTAGCCTTTAAGCTACATGCTGTGTTTATTTCATATATTCTTCTTAAAAAAGCATCCACACATTTTTCTTCAAATTTAGCAGTGAGTGTATATTTACAATGTTTTATGGAGGAAAAAATCCTTTGGCTTTCAGTGTAGTTTAGACTGGTTGTTTAAACTGATGGTGGAGATTACAGTGCCATCTTTCTTGCAGATGTGTACCAGAATAAGAGCCTAATTTGACCACTCCAGATGTATTATTAGACACCAAGTTCTACTGCTTTTATATCATGTGATGCCAAGGCTGTATCCAGCTGCTGTGTCTGAGGGGGATGACAGCCCTCTGTGGTGATGAGAGTATGTGCAGCAACAGGCTGGCATAACAAAGTGCTGCAGACCATTTGTTCCCCTGGCAAATCCATGTCTGTGAGGGGAGAAAGGTGGTTTTGTTGTTGGTCAGTGCTCAATATCAAAAAAAGACACGATTTTAAATACCAAGTGTTTAGACACTGATGTGCTTAAGGTTAAATTACCTTCAGTTGAAGCATGTGAAACAGCTCCTGTGAATGAATGGATTGTTAAGGGGTTAGAAAGAATAGTTTTCAGTTAAGCATTGGTTCAGCTGTGTGTGGTCCTGTAGGTGAAGCCAGCACTGCCCCACTGCAGGTGCTCCTGTAGCTGTGCTGAAGGAAGGATGCTCCTCACCCAGCCCTGCCCAGTCTGCTGCTTGGCTTCAGCACCTAGGGAGGCAGACAGCCTGGCTGTGGCTGTGGTTTGCTGCTTCAGAGGGTTAGCAATTGTTGATAGGGCCTCTTCTACCTGCAAAGCTCTGACTGGTATTGCCAAGTGCTGAGGAATAGCTGGGGCAAAAATGTTCTCAGCTGCTGCAGCTGGATCCAGCAAAGGGACATTCCAAAATTATTCGAGTTAAGTCCAGCTCAAGTCCAACTCAAGTTGTTGTCTTTTTGTTGTACCATCAGTAGTTTAGTTTATGCAAAGTAATTCCTTTTAAAGTAAAATTTCCCAGTGTGAGGACTCCACTTATATGTTCATATGTGGAAACTTCTGCAAAGTCTGTTCCTTTTGGATTAATAATTGCAGCTACAGAAAGGAATAGAAGTGTCACAGAATTCATGGGCAGGATTAACTACCATGCTCAAAAATGCTCAGACTTGGGACTTCTATAGACCTATAGAGTTTTCTTATCTTTACCAGAAATAAAATTAAAGCACATGCTGACTGGAGGTCTAGGAAAAAAATGATGATGGCCATAATACAGTTCTCTGAGCACTGCTATTTGTTTCAGTCAATTATAGAAACATAAAAAAAAAATGAAATAACCTGAGTATAATGGTAAATAATACTCAGAGTAGAGCTAAAGAAAAATCCAGGTTGCTTTGTAAAGTGATCCATTCAAACAAGAATAATTTTCATTTTGATTAATGTAGAGTTATCCTGGAGGATCAAAGAGCTATAGAATTAGGATTGGATATCTGCAAGATGAGGAATGGCATCTGAAAAGCAGTTTTCTTCAGAAGAAATCACATAAATTCACTACACTATAGAGAAAAAAAAATTCAAATGCAATTCTTGGCTAAGTAACTTTGCTTATATGGAAAAAGCACAATAAATCAGTTTTATCCTATATGAGAACTTTGACATCCAATCTGAGAACCCTGTTTTAGAGAAGATATTGGAAAAGCAAAGTTCAGAATAGTTCAGTTGGAAACTGTGCACATAGAGTAAAAAACTTTAATTGAGGGTTACAATATAAGCTTTAAAGAAAGGTGCACAAAGACTGCCATATGTTTAGCTTCTCAGAAAGATGATGAGTGGAGATTTATCTACAACACAAAGAGAAAAGTCTGATCTAGGACAGAAAGGCATGATGAGAAATAATAGCTGGATATTAAAATTTAAATTAGGAACTGGACAGATATTTTTGGTGATGGAATGATTAACTGCTGGGACAATTACCAGAGGAATTGGTGGATCCTCCATCTCCTCTTGTCTTCAGATCTGGACCAGATGCATTTCTCCAACAAATTATTAGCCTCAAAAGTATATGAGAGTAGTGATTGATTTCTCATGTTTATGTTGAGATCTCACTAGAGGTTCTCTTGACCCAAATTCTCTCTTGCAATCACTGTTTTAAGGAAATATACATGTTTTCTATTATATTAATATAAAGTTTAAGCATTCTTAAAGAGACATGCATTATCTAATTTTCTCATCTAGGTATTTATTATTTAATCTACAGACTTTGGAAAGGTATGCAGGTTTGAGGCAATCTTGATGCAGTGAACTTCAGATAAGAACTGGCTCAGCTGGCTTCAAGGAAAACAAAACATTTTAGATTACTAAGTCTAATAATAAACTTTGAGAAATCACGGGCTATTTGGCTTGTGGTTTGTCCTTACTATGCTCCCTTGTGCATCTGCACTAAAATGTAATATAGGACACATTAATACTGCTTTGACATGCAGGCTTGTAGATATTTGAAATAGTTGTAGAGCACAATTTAAAGTACAGCATAAATTGTTTGTTTCTGAGTGAATTTCCAGAAAACTGCCTATGAATAACTCAATATTTGCAATTAAAATTAGAAAAAATAATTTAAAAATTAACAACCCATCACTGAAAAACTTTATCATATTTTAAAGGGTTGTGGTACCCTGCACAAAATGAGCTTTCCAGGGAACAAGAAATTAATGAGTTGTATACACAAGTTGTGTTGAGGTGTGTGTGGGGGGTAAGTTAGGTGGTCCCCTGATCTACTTATGCATTTTTTTGTGGAAAGTTAAAAAGAAATACTTCTAAGCTGTTCATCTTAAATCTTTGATCCCTATTTGCTGCTATTTCCTCCTCTCCTCAGCCAGCTCATGTTCAAGCCTCAAGTGCCAGTTGGTTAAAAAAGTTCAGTTACTCCACAGCAACATGAGGACATTTCAAGAGCTGCTTGTGGGGAGGTGGGGGTGCAAAGTTTTTCTTGTGTCAAAAATTCTGCAGAGTTGACCCAAATGTTGCTCAGAAAAAAAACCCTGCAGGACAAAGTTTGAAGAAAACTTATTCAGTAGACTTTCAGTTTCATGGTCCGGAGTCAGAGATGGCCCCTGGATGCTCCTTTACCAAAGCTAATAGCAGAGCATTGAAAACTAGTCCAGATCCTAGTTAACAGAAACCAGTCAGGTCATTTGATGTTCCCAACTTCATTGTAGACTCCATATAAAGAATAAACTTCCAAAAACTTCCTTTTAGGGCACCTGTTGTCTAGGTGACCCTGCTCTGGCAGGGGGGTTGGACTAGATGAGCTTTCTAGGTCCTTTCCTACCTCTAACATTCTATGATGATTCTATTAGGTGCAGTTGTGGGAAGGTGATTCTCTTTAAGCCAGCAAGAAAGCTACTGTAAGACATTAAAGTAAAGCCATGGAACTCAGGACATCTTTTAAACCCTTTCTGGCCACAGGTTGGTGTCTCTATAGTAGTTAACTAAACGTGCTGAGGTGTTCCTTGGCCCTGTGTTGAGTGGAGCAGGTCAGTTCATATCTGTATTGCTCTGCTCAGAGCTCCCAAGCCAGGGAGGTGCCTGCAGGAGCAGCCGTGGCCTCTGCTGCCTCCCTGGGCTGCAAAACTTGACAGATGATTGAGGTAGAGTGTTTGGGAAGATTTTCTAACACTGTTTAATTAATACTATGGAGAAGTCTGTAGCCATAGTCTGTGGGATGTATGGGTAAAGTCCTGAAAGCTAAATTTGGATCATAAAGAGTGTGTTACACTGCTTCAGCAGGAGGGTAATACCAGCAATTGGAACATCCTCACTAAAAGACCAAGCCAACAGCTCTATCATGACCATGGTACAGATAAGAAAAGCTATCATGGTCCTGAAACAAAATTATTCCTCAGTTCCTGACCAGAATCCCTGAAGGGAAATAAAGATGACAAATCCTTCACCACCCAATAGCATTTCAGAGAAGAAAAAAAACCCTTTTGGGGGGAAAAAAAAAATAAGCCCAGTATAATCTCTCTCTCTCTTTAAGAAACCCTGGAGCAAAATGCAAGTACAAAATAAACCCTTGCAGTTGCTACAAATAAATGTTGTCTCAATATAATTTGGGTCCCCAGGGATGTGGTTGAGGCCCCATCCCTGGAGCTATTGCAGGTGAGGTTGGCCAAGGCTCTGAGCAGCCTGGTCTAGTTGAGGGT
>JAOEGS010009315.1:0-11323 GCA_025447755.1 Corythornis vintsioides | reverse complement strand
CAGAATTAATAAAGGCAGAGTCTAATAAAACAGAGTACTCTTAAATGTGTACATTTTAGCTCTCTATATACATTTTAACCCTATATACACACTCAAAATGGGATGCTGCACAAAAGACAATCAAAAGTATATATGGACACACTGTGCATTAACAACAGAGCTTGGAAATGTAGGGGAACTAGTTTGCAGGCACTTAACCACAAGTTGGCTGAATTATTTTTAATTAAAAAGCCATAAAACATGGAAAAATTCACTGCATTTCTCAATAAAATGATTTATAAGCCATAGTTTAATTAAGGCTGGTAAAACTGACATTAAATACCAACATAAAAAAACCCAACCATCTACTTCTTAATAGGAACCAACATCAAACTTTGCAGCAGCATATTAATCCAAAGACCTAATATTATTGAGAAGCCTTGCAATGGTGGAATACATTTTATGAACCCACAGAAGTTAATTAATTTTAAATAACACTCAGCAGGGGCTCTAAATTTAGAAAAATAATGTAAAGTTTGATTAAGATTTTTTTATCATTTTTAATTGTCTTTTCATTTGGATATATGCTTAAGGAATACTGATTTCCAGCCTCTGCACTGATTCATCATTGACTGAAAGTAGAATCTAAGTAAGTTTCCAGACAAAACACATAAAAAAGATGCTTCCATTGTTACTTGGTCCAGAGCCTTAACCAAGGCTCTACTTGCCACAATAATGAGTGGACTGCACTTACCAGAGAAAAGCAGCACAATAATGTTTTTAAGCAAGAATAGTAGTTTAGCTTATTAGTAGAATATAGTGAAGAATCAACTAAGTTAATCAAGATTTAACTGATGTCAAGGTCACTACATTGCTTGCTACAAAGCAATTAATCAATGAAAACTAATTTCTGATAGATTTATAGCAAATCACTGTACTGAAAAAGTAACTATCTTCCAGGAGAATTCTTGAAAACCAATAGCCCATCCCATAGAAAACAAAGTTCAGGAAATGTCTGAATCATGTTCCTGAATCATTCTCTCAAACCTTGTTTTTCATTGTTGGACTTCCATATACCCTTTGACTAACATCCAGCAAAATCTGATGCATTTCTAAGAGTATTAATTACTATGAAAGAAGAGAATATATTCCAAACCAGAAAAACACCGGAACACAAAAAGAAATCTGAGGGACAACCACCTCTCTATGCAAAACAAACTTCCCAAACTTCCATTCCACAAGAAGGTTTGAATAAATTTCTATGTTTGAATAAATTTCTATGCTAAGTACTTTCTCACAGCATTTACAGCATAGTATTAGATTCAGATCAATTCTAAAGACAGCATTATGGTACAAAGTATTAACTCAATAAATTGTGTTTATATAAATATATATTAAATATAAATAAAAATAAATTAAATACAAAGTATTAACTCAAATAGCCATATATAGCCCTCCCATACACAACAAACTTTTTGTACTTCACAGTATTTCAGAAAACAGAGTAAATATAATTAACAAGATGAAAAGTAATGAGTTCTGTACTCTGTCCAACAACATAACAGTATGCATTATAATGTAAAATAACCACTGTATTTAGCTCTTAAGTGGTTTGTCAAGATATAGGGCTGCTGAAGACTTGTCACATTAAGTTTGCTGTCTTTGACAGAACACTTAAAAACCCTGTTAAATGAATGTTGAAAATATATTAACCTACTGTGTGAATCCCAAAAGACAAATTTCACACTGAAGTGAAATTGCAAAACATTTGTCATCCTGCACATAATATTGATTAAACTGACAGTTGCTCTTGTTTTATTGGTTCTTTGGAAATTACAAAATTGGAAGGAACAGCCATAATGTTGCACTCTCTCCAGGACTCCATGTTACCATCAAATAATATCATGCTGTCAACCAACTCTAATACACAGTAATTTCTTACTGGCAGCTCTTTACTGGCAAGGGGGAGGTGGCAAAGACAACTTCATAGCTGTGTCTCACTGTTGGTTTTGGTTTATTTTCATTAGCTTGTTCCTTTTCATTAGCAACTTTCACATAATTCATTACTTTTCTAAGCTTTTTAAAATCTATCACTTAAAAAAATCATCTGTACTTTTTAAAGGAACAATCTGAGCAATTTTCACCCAAACTCAGCTTCCCAAGGTATTTACTACAAAGCCAGTGGTTACTTCCATAACTACTTTCCTATAAAATAATAATCAATCAACTTACAGATCATCTAAAATTTCTCATTTCTTTCCTGTCCTTTTTACTTATCAACACACAAAAACACACAATTTCATCTGGAAATTAACAGAGCACTACTAGAGGAGATTTACACCTGAAATTATACTGCTTTTCTGTTTTAAAGTCAACTGTGTTAGCTAGCATAAACATTCTTTAGGAATTCTTTAATTCTAAAGAGTTAAAAACAACATGGGGTTTGCTGATTTTTTAGGACTGGATCTCCTGATAACCCTAATGCTTTACAATGAATTACATTAAAAAAAAAGGTATTTATTCACATAAGCTTATTAATAACTGATAGTGTTGTACAGAATTTAGGTACCTAAATATTACTTTCTATTTAAGTGCTTATAGAAAATAAAAGAGGTGCATGGGCTTAGAGCAAGCAAAGGTCCATTTGTGACCAGATGTATTTCTGACAACAATTAAAAGGAAGACTAAAAGGTAAACATTGTACCACCTCTGGGTAGCATAGATTTTGCAAATTTGTGATTTAAAAGATTTCCTATACCAGGTGTTTAGAAGACCTTTGTTGACTTCAGTTTATTTTATAGCATTTTAATCTATTGAATCTATATCTAAATAATACCCATTTCTCTCTTTCACTGCCACTTACATCTAATGTGCCCATTACATCCTCTCCAGTAGTTAGATATTGCCTATTACAAAAAAAAACCCCAAAACCTCAAAAGCATCCTTACCACCAAAATATCTCTTATCTCATGGAGCTAGGGGCTTTCCCACATCTGCACTTATTATTATTCCATTATTATCCTTAGGAACAACTAAACAGAAAATCATGGTAATGGAGTTTCTACAGCATAAAATTTCTATAAGTAAACTATATTTTCAGATAATTTAAGCCTTAACTTTTCATTTTCTCCAAGACACACAATTCCTGAAGGCTTTTGAATTTGGCTCCATTTGGATCCCCCTTTGTGAAAACAAAGAAAATTTATCATGAGTACTAGGACATCCCCTTCAATCTTGCCAAAAACACGTACAAGTGTGAAGTATTTGATTTTAGACTTTGAATTTGCAACCACAAAAATCAAATTTCTTGATTCTCATCTTCACTGCTTTCACAAATGCCAAGAAAATCCTCTAAAATTCACTGCTTTTGGAGTGCTTTTCTCGTGTGATATTTACAGTTTTGTATGCACTGACACAGATTCATGGTGACAGATTTTAGTTACCCACCAGTGCTTTTTTTTAAGTCTGCTTGCCCTGAACTACCCCTATGAACAGTAATATATTTCTGCCTACAGTTCAGTGAGATGAAGCAGGATTTATAAATGGATATATTTTCACTCAAGAGACTGAGACCTGTGAGAGAAACCATCACCACACCCATGGAATAAAGAGGACACATAGAGTACCCTTAATATGAAATGATATTTCTGCTATCAGACTAAATGCTAGTATTAGGTCAGTATCATTGCTGCTGAATATTCAGGTTTCTGGAACAAGAATAAACTTGGAAACAAAAATAAAAACAAAAAGATGGGAACTGTTGAGTACTCTCTATAATGTAAAATCCAGATGAGAAGAGCCACTTTTCATAGCAGCACCCTCTAGGAATAGTATGATATTCTGCCATCCTAACCTTTTTAATGTGTCATTCAGGCAAGAAAATGGCAGTTCCTGATGATAAAGAAGTCATCAAATTGTGATTAATGCACTATAGAGTGCTTGCTTAACTATTTTCCTGTAGATTTCACAGCATTTTACTGCCAGCAGTTGCCTTCTCCATTTCCTATTAATTATATTGTTGCCTATATGCTAGTTCTTGAAATACTCTTATTTTCCTCTTCTCCTGCTGTGTCTTGCTGGAGTTGCACTGCAATGTGCTGTGACACAGCTGTACTAAGGAGAACTTTTACAAATGCAGCACACTGTGCTAAGTGCTCATTATGACTTTCAAGCAAGAATCTTAAAGCCACCACAAGTATGATCTGCAAAGTACAATTTCTTCTCAAAGCAGACAAAAAAAAAAAAAAAAAGAAAATGCAAACAAGAGTCATAATATTTAATCATGATTTAAAAAGGAAAAAAAATGCTACTGTAATATTTTAAGAAAGTCATGCTACCAAGAGAAGTAACCTAAAGCTTATTTCTGTACATAAAGATCAACTTTTGTGCTTTGGCTGATAGTCACAGTCATTTTGGGACTCTGTGGTTGTTGCAGTTCTTCTAACTTTTGTTTATTGCTTCTAGGGTTGAAGTGGTAGAATGGAGAAAATTTGGAACCTCAAAACATATACTTCCATGTCAGGCATAAGTCATACAGTGAGTTCCAAAATGTTTTTCTTTTTCATCTCTGGGTTTATTATTTATTTCAATTTCCCCATGTGCTTGTGTTTTTTTGTGGTTTTCTTTGTGTGTGTGTTCATTTATTTATTAAGAACATGATATATTGCATTGACAAATGTTCAGCAATGAGTAACAATGTCACCTACCCGTGTGGTAACCTCTTCCATAGTATTGGAATCTATCACAATACCCTCTTAGGTGGCTGAACAAATGTTTAAATATAGCTTTTTAAGAAGTAACAATAAAACACAACATAAAACAAATTAAAAAAAAAAAAAAAAGCTATGTTGCTGTATGGAGTCACTCTGGTTTTCTGTGAATGCTATCTATCCTAAGAAAAAATCTCTTCCAGATCATCCATGAGGTGTAGGATGCCATAAAGTCTAAACACAGCCTGCAAAGGTCTTCCTACAGATTCCTCTTTGCTATTTGCAGTGCAAGCAGGACATTTTGTGCAATAATATATCCTGGAGATCTATGCCTGCCAGAGCATAGGAAATAAATCCCAGAATGCTTTAAAATCTCAGTGTGTTACTGTTAACTTGTTGCTAACATGCTACCAATAGATTGCTGCTAAAAAAAAGTCAATTAAATGTTAGCTCTGCTAATCCCATCTGTTGCATATTACTTAAAAGAAAAATGATAAAAAATAAAATAAATATTTTAAACCCCCAACAACACTAGAACTTTTATTGAATTTTTTTTTCCTGGATTCACAGTTCTTATCCAAGACAACTGAAAATGTACAGGAGATTCATTTACTAGCCTTATAAATTAACTGTGGTTCAAAGTGACTCTGGAGTTCCTCCAGTCCAACTCCCTGCTCAGTTGACATCAAGGTTACATAGCAACAGTTTTAATCAAGTCCTGAACACCTCCAAACCTCCAATGGTTGTTGCTTTGCTAGAATTTTATTACCCCCATAGTTAGAAAAAAAGTAAATTTAATATCCAGTCAGGATTTCTTTTGCTCTGAGTTTGTTGCCCATCACTCAGCACCCTCTCTACCCTCCCAGCAGATTGAGGGTCTCCCTTAAGCCCATCTCCCCCAGGATTTCATCACATTCCATGTACTCCAGGATCCCAAGAGCTTGGTGACTACCACTGGACTCACTCGTGGCACTGTCTCCAGATTGCAGAGCTCTGCATTTCCCTTTGATGAACTTTGTGATGTTACTGTCTGTTCAGTAACAGAATGTTCAGTAATAATGACTTATCACCAGCTATCAATAACTCAATATTTTCCTTGATTTAAATATGCAGTATTGCTACAACATTTCAACATGATTCAGGATGAGCTGATGGAAATGGATAGGAAAGGTTTTACTTAGAACTCCTCACCCACTCCACCTCACCAACTTTTTAACTGTGAAATTCTGTGGCTTAGCTAATAAACATAACTAATAACATGTTCAGTGAAGCTCTTCATAAAAGATCATAAAAAATTTGCATAATGCAGACATTTCACATAAATGAAATGCTTGCTCCATCTGCAATATAATCAAAATTTTAAGTAAGCTAAAGGGTCTATATAGAGACACTATATGTCACTGAGATATCTTCTGTGTTTATAATTAACTTTGAATAACGTTTTGCTGTGCCAGGACTAATGACCCTTGCAGTGTGAAGCAAAGAAGTGCATCTGTGAGAGACTAAATACCTTTTACTACTTCATTCAAAGGCACTTGCAAACATTCTGCATCCCTAGGCTTGGAACTGTAACATACATTAGGGTACTTTATATTACTAACATTTTGACTGGGTTACAGACACATCAATCACTTTATTCATGTCTGTTCTTCTGACCATTGAAATTTTACTTATGGCCATCCTCCTGCTCAGTACATCAAAGTAATCTGAAGATTTTCCAAGTTTATCAATTTATCTTGGAATATGGAGAAATAAAAATGTGACTCAAGCTCTACCATTAATAGTCAAACTGCAGTTTCAAGATGCAAAATGATCACTAAGGTTTAAGTGAAGTTTCCTGAGAGGTAAAGCACTGACAGATTAAATAGTTTTCTCTCTGAGGCATTTCCATTTTCTATTTGAAACAAATCAGTCAAGTGGCATGAAACTGAGCTGAAGAAACTGGCAGCATAACTTGGAATGTTACACTAAATTTCTATGCATTACTGTCATGGTTTGAGTGAGAACCAAACAAATTCTGTCAGTGATTTTGCTTTTCAGCTCAGGTTTTCTAACTAGCTGCACTTTCTCAAGTTAGCAGGATGTTTTGTAGACAGTGTCTGCTTCCAGCAGTAATAACTCCACAGCATCAGTGATGGTGATATAATTACCATCAGGGGGGTTGGGTTCTTGGGTTCAGTACTGGTTTTGTACTTGTATATAATTCTTATTTAAGTTTTCACTAAAATTGTTCTAGTTTCCTTTTCTAATCACCATGTCTCTCTCCGTATTCCTCTTTCTCTTTGGGGAGGGAGGGGGGTAAAAAGAGCATCTGTCATCAGTCTGGGGGTCTAATTATGGCACATACTGTTCTGTCTTTGCAGACATCATACCAGGCCAATTTTCCTAACCTCATTGAATTACCACTCCGTGGATTCAAAAGGGCCACTTAGGAAACAAATTTCATAAACAAAAAAAAAATTATTTCAAGCCAAAAAGTAGCAACATATTTTTCCTTACAGAAGATTCACAAGATGAATTCATTTAGCCACTCTAAAGTGCCTTACCATGGTGTAGTTGTGAGCCACCTTCATAAGCTCTGTGCATCCCTGTGCATCAGCAAATGCTCGTATTCCCAGACAATTGGATGGGTGCAAAAGCTTCATTAGAAAATGGCAGCAAACCTCTACTACTTGTGGGAGCTGGAGGAGGCAGGCAGCTGCTAGAAGATTTTCAATGGTGTCTTCTTTCAATTCCAAGCAGCCTAGAAATAGGATTGAGATGCAAACTTATACAAACCTGCAAACTTACTTGCTTGGTATTTACAAAACATGCAGTATCAAAGGATCTTTTATAAATAATGCCAGGTCTATATAAATAATTCTACAGAAAAAGTGAAGAGAAAGAAAATTAGTCTCTCTGAATGGATACCTCAGTGACCTGAACATTACAATATTAGAAACATTTCATTTGAAACTACTATTAATTGAATTATATAAGAAGGATCCAAAGAGAAACTGTAGAAGTGTGGAAAGGAAGAGAAGACTTAGAAATACTGGTTTTGTACCTACAATGAGACTAGATTCTGAGTATCTGGATATCAACCATGCTGTGATTTTAAATTGTTTTTTTCTATCAAAATTGGTAACAAAACTTGAATGATCTTCAGTGGTACACAGCATAACTCAGAGACTTGAATTCAGCTTTGCAAAAGTATTATAATTAAATCTACTAAGAGACTTTACTAGATTTAGTTATAATACTTTTGCAAAGCATTGAGCATCAGATCAAGTACATCACATAAGTTCAGTGATTTTCCTCTGCATGTTTTTATGCTTATATTAAGAATTTCACCTGAGTTTCTCTTTTCAGTTATCTATTTATCATAATTTCTGCCCACTACACACTTAATGTGATCAGAAAGAATCCTCAGCAGTTGATTCTTGGCTGACCCACGTTTATGAATTACATTATTTATCAAATTTAACCATCCCAGTATACCAGAAGGAATAAAAATTAAATGTGCAAAACAGGTATGAAGAGAAGATGGAATGACAAATCTGACAATTGAAATGGAATTAGAGAAAGGTGTTTAAGTCTCTTCTTATATGCTATTTATTTTTTAAGAACTCATAGAGTTGTCTCTGGTGTTAACCCCTGGACTGTATGAACACCACAAACTGGCATGTGCCAAAACTATGCTTACAGTTTATTTACATAGACAACTGAGATTCAGCAGTAAAAAAATCCAAAACCTCAAGTCAAAACCAAAAAAAAAAAAAAAAATCCCCCGAGATATTTAATTAATAAAGCTTCTCTTCTGAAAAAAGCTAAGGGTTCTTGTGCTTAAAGGTAGTTTCTTTCTTGCTGCACCCCTGCTGTCTGCCCTGTGTGTGTTCTTAGGTATACACTGACAGAGAAGACACTTGACAGTATGTTCATTAAAGAATCTCACAAACAAAACCTAATTAAAAGCTATCTAGTAGGGTTTGAAACTCTTCTATGTATGATTCTTTTTTTTCTCTAATGTGCATTAATAAATCAAGGAATTTGTTTACTATGTAATCTTTGCTTTTCTGTTTCATTAATGGTATGACACCACCAGGCTGTTCTTCTGATCACCATTGGGAACACATACTAATTAGATAAACCAATGCAATATGAGAACATTAAAATAACTTCAGTTCTGTTGTAACTTCAAAGGACAGCTCCCAGAGTCACCAATGGCAGCAAAATACCAGAAGCTCAATCTCCAGTGCTACCTAAACCATTTAGGCATAATTGCAAATAATGAAAACTCATGTAACATCAGGAAGGAAGCATTACCTAAGAAAATGATGTAAAGAAATACTCTTCTATATTCCTGCTTATATGGAACTTTAGAAAGATCAAAGAACACATATCTGTGTGTCCTAGGGCACTAGAATTTCAGTCCTAGATCTTTCTGCTTGAAAAATAAAACATACTCTGATAAGCCATTGCATGCAAGTATTGGCAAAGAGCTCCGAGAGCTCACATGAAACATTTCAAACCTGCAAAAAGAAAGCTTTATTTCCTCTTGAGTTATAGTCCCATCACAGAAAAAAACAAATATACCAATAAACCAATAAAATGCAGCAGTGTGGAAACATTAAACCTGTATCTTGTACTGAGGTTGTGTATTTTTACCAGTCAAATTTATCCCTCACAAAAAAAAAAAAGTGGGAAAACCCTTGTGAAGAATTTGAATCGAGTTGAAATACCCATGGGAAGATATTCAAACTACAAGCAGCATGGATTTTTGATGCAGCATTTTACTAATAAAACATCATATAAAAATATATTTTTATAGTGTGAACTAGGCAACTTATAATTACATTAAAATGTAATTATAAACTAATCAATTCAAAAACTTCATGCTTATTTCAGATTAAAAAATGCACCCAATGACTGACTTTACCAAATTTTGTTACATATAGAAATAAAAACCACTTCCAAAGGAACCCCCAAACCCATCTAACAGAGTTTATAGTACACATTTCAATGTATCTCCATTTTTTTACCTTTACACAAATTGTGTTTTATGGAAGTCTACCACATGAACTTTAAGCAGTCATGTTGAATCTACATAGAAACTTGAGCACATTTTAGTATTCTTAAATTGGTCTTTTTGGCAGCCTGATTTTCTATCTTCCTGCTATTAGTCTTAGATGGAGAGCTGCCTTCACTTAGGAGCAGCTCTTATCAAGGCTGTACAGGACTTCATGCTCTAAAGATCACCATGTCATTCTACCTTGGCAATTATTTGCAGTGTGGTTCCTTACATATGAGTGAACACAGTCCAGCTTCAAAGTGTGTCATGACTCTGTCAGCTACCTTTGGAGGAGGTACAAGACACACAATCTACCATTGTATAAAACCTTGCATAAGATAATTGCATATAGTGTCTCCCTTATTTAACAAAGCAGTATTCTCTTTAAGAAAAAAAACAAACTCCAAAAGTACTGCCTACTAAAAAAGAAATAAGAAAAAATGCTTCTAAAAAAATTGAAGCAAGCAAAGAAAATTAACATTGTATTTTACATAAGCATTTGTCCAACTTTACTAATATAGATAGGCTCAAAAGTGTTTCTAGATATATTTAATATCCTTATTTATCATCAAATGCTTCCTGAATTTGATTACATTACACAACAGAGTGCCAGTCTACAACAAGAAATGATAGGGACAACATCCATCCAAAATATATAATTAAAAAATATATATTTGATTAAACTGAAATATGACTAAGACAGTAAGATATGCCTTTAAAAATACAGCTGTTCCTTCAACAATCTCATGTAATTTGAATCATGTGCATACAAAGCATTCTTTTTAAAGTATTTTAAAACTGAGAAAACTACATCATTTCCTAGACTGTCCTTTTGTACTTACCAAGCCTGACATAATTAACAGTTTGGAGACGAGAGATAATTTGAATAAAATATTTTTATTGAGATTAACAACAAAAAAAAATATTTAGAAGACAGAATTATTTGGCATTTAGTAAGCAATGCTATTAAGATCTTTCTATGAAATGTATGCTGTTATCATACCTGTATATGCAAACTGAACAAGATCCCATAGTGCATTGGGGTCTATGCCTTCCATTTTGATCTCTTCTTGCTTGGCTTCACAAACATCACTTGTGAACATGGCAGCAAAATAGTCAGATACAGAACTCAGGACAAGTCTGCAAAAAAAAAAAGTTAGAAACTGCTGTCATGTACATTGATATATGGATTAAAAATGCCATGGATCAAAAATAAACTACACAACATATTTTCATAGTCATTATAAATTACCAGGAGCAATGTATTATTAATACAGGAAGGCAGCAAAATATAGCATGACATTTAATTAGAATATGGGTTTGCTTCCTGAGCCATGGACCAAGTGGCACATTAGCATATCACTAGAAACCAGATAAATTAGCACTCAGACTGATAACTTCCCAATAATGCATATATCCCAAATGTGAACAAGACACCCTCTCACTATCAAAGGCAGCTTATTAGTGAAACATGTGTCATACTCCAGGGAGACTCTTCATTAAAGCACTATTTTTTATTTATCAGCAGATGACTTCACACAATCCTTCAACCTAGAGGAAAATGGTTAGCAGCTTATTTAATATT
>JAOEGS010009314.1:108149-142027 GCA_025447755.1 Corythornis vintsioides | reverse complement strand
AAATATTTTAAACTCTGCCTGTATTTATTAGATTCTAATGCTATTTGGGATATTTTCTGACTGTATCCAAATAGTTTTTCCAACTACCTTGGCCAATTTCTGTATCAGAAAGGCCATGTTCTTCCAATCCAGGATTTTGTTAATGCATGTTTACAGTTGAACTAATTTATTGTCATTCTAGAAATATTTTTCCCCTCTTGAGATTGCTGCCTCAACCTGGAGGAAGAATCAGTGATTTTCTAATGATATAGCACATAAAATTCTTTTTTGTTGATCTTTGTCTTGTAAGATATAGTACAGCTGTAGCTTTTGCTTGTAGCTGTATTATTTAATGCAAAATGAATTATACCAATATAAATGTATGCTCATTTTATTGACGACCAGGAGATTTACACTGGGATTAAAAATGTTTTTACTTTAAGTCAACATGTAGAAATCTTCAAAGAATTGTGCAAATATTTTAAAATATGCAGATAAATATGACTAGAGTTATCCTTCAGTTGAGACAACAGATGCAAAATATGGAGCCTGGGCTGGTGAAGGGATAAGACACCTTCAAGCTAGGCACAGTTTTATATCTGTCCCCAGGAGCTAGGGAGTGTACGGAACATGGGAGTTTCTCTATCCAGGAATAGCATATCAAAAACATCATTCACATGTGTGGACCTGAATGCTGCCCCACAGTCCAGTTTGTGGTCTGCATCAGAGCTCAGATGGAATTGCTCACACTCACTTGAAATCCCTGCTCCATGAAAATCTGGGAGAAAAAAAAAAGCCAAGCCCACCTCTTCAGAATTGTGCCATGCCAGCATTATGCCAGCATTTTCATAACAGCTGAGCATTCAGATAACTTTCCAACAAAAGGAAGGACCTTATGGTTTCACACTTTGTTTTAAATCCCTAATATTAAAATAGACCTGGAACATAGGTTTCTTATTTGCTAGGAAGCAAACTATTCTGCAGGCATCATCACCTTCTCCTCAGAGGTGCTTTAGAAGAAGAAACATTCCCTGCTGCATGGAAGATATCATGATGTTTTGGGCTCTGTTTTCTGCTTTCCTTTTAATAGCTGCCTAATGTGAAATGTTTCAGGAGGGACCAAGGCAGGAAACAAAACAAAATTTTTCATTTTCAGCTGAAGGACTAAACTTCTTTTATTGTTTTGTTTGCTAATCTCATAAATCTTTCATTCCTTTGCTTAATAGCACAGGATGGATGGATGAAGGAGGGAGGGATGCAGGAGTGTCTGTCTGTTCCCAGCTCAGCCCTAGAGTTAAAGAACATCCCTAGGATGAAGAATTTCTGAATTTGGACCCTATCAGACTGAACAGGAAATGAAACTCAGCTCTGTAAAATCTTCAGACAGGGCTCTAACTAGTAAGGTATGGCACGATATCTATCTGGTAGTCACATTTTAAAAAAATGGTGTCGAGAAGAGAATTTGACCAGGATCCTAACATCAGTCTCTCATCTTAGAAAACATATTTGCAGGAACTTCCATTTTTCTGGATCAGAATTAATGAACAACATTGCTCAGTCTTGCCAAAATAAACAGAATAATGCACTTTTAATTTATAGCAACATAATAAAAACACCTTAGATGGAAGAGCCAGTAAGGATTTTGTCACCTGGCCCTAGTTAAGAAGAGGTGTTTTTCAGAGTCCAGATTCCACTTCAGAGTGCTAATTCTTTCTCCAGAGCACTTTTCTTCTTCCATCAAAGTCTGATTCATTTTTACTCCTTTTCCTTTTGCTTGAAGAAAGAAGAAAAAAACCTAATTTCTTTTCAGCAATGCAGGTGATTGCAGGAGTCTCTGGCTAAGAGTGAAACAGGACCAGAGAAACCATTTATATAAAATGTACAAGAGTTAAACCATCTCATACACCTGTGATTCCTGAGAGCAAAACCAATGCTGGCTTTGTCTTCTTAACACTTCAGGGAGACAAGCTCAATATTTTTTTAAAATGTAGCTGGCTACTTAGCTGCCAAAATATGTCTGTAGGCACCATGTTTTAAAAATCTGGCATTCCAGTGTAAATTGATGAATCATATTTATCACTGGAAAAACATTTAGCTGGAACATAGAAGCATAATGTTTTTCCCTCCCAGCCTTTAAAGGATCACATGTATCTGTTGTTAGGGAAACTAAAAGAATTACAGACTCACAGAACAGGTTGAGGTTGGAAGTGACTTCTGGAGATCATCCAACCCTCAGATCAAAAGTGATTGCTCAGTCAGGTCTGTGTCTGGTCAGAATTTGAATATCTCCAAGGATGGAGACTCTACTGTTTCTATCAATACTTTTTCCAGTATTTGACCACTCTCAAATAAGAAGGTTTTTCCTATGCTTAGATGGAATTTCCTGTATTTCAATTGGTGTTCATAACCAGCTATCTGTTCTCTGGACACCACTGGGAAGAGAGTGGCTCCAACTTATATTCAATCTCCTTCCCTCCATCATATATTTATACACTAAGATCCCCCTGGGCCTTCTTTTCTCCAAGCTGAACATTCCCTGCCCCATCATCTTCTTCATGGTTCTTTGCTGGATTGACTCCAGTAAGTCCATATATACTTCTTAGTGGGGAGCACCCTTGATGAATCTCACCAATGGTGAGTAGAGGTATCACCTCCCTTGATCTTGCAATGCTTGGCCTAATGCAGTCCAGGATACCATCAGTCATTGTCACAAGGGAACAGTGCTGGAGCGCTGTCAACTTGTTGTACACCAGGATCCTCAGGACCTTTTCTGCAAATCTGCTTTCTACCTGGTCAACCACAGACTGTACTGGTGTGTGGGGTTATTCCTGCCCAGTGACAGATGAGACACAGTCAGGACAAAGTTGACCATCTAAGTGGCTGAAGACAATACAGTGCAGCAAAATCTTAACATTCTGTCTTACAAAGGGGGAAGTTATATAGTAGACTGGGTGAAAGGGTAGTTTTAGTTTAGAAGATAAATAAGCAAACAAATGTAACTAGACAGCTAATCATCCAATTACTATTGCCCCAATTTTAAGATCCCAGTGAGTGAAAGACTAGAATATTAGACTAAGAGGGGACGTTGCTGATCATTCAATCAAATGTCTTTTTGGAAGAAAATCCATTTCTTGCAAAAGAATCATCCAAAATCTTCAACTACACTTAATAAATAACTGACACTTGGCAGATTTAACTGCACATGCTGCTGTTATCATAAGTTTATTTTAAGACTGGTAAATTAGCAGATGTTCTAGATAGTTTGTCCTTTTAATCCATCTCATTTAAATTCTCTATTCTCCAGTGACTCATTAACATTCAAAATCATATCTGCCCTTTTTTATGTGAGGTTAATGAGGTCCATATAAATGGATACTACATATTTCTGTGGATTTTAAAATGGGTTTATTGTTATTTATTTTTTTACATTTTTTTTTAAAGATTGAGAATAGCATACAGTTGATTCATTACTCTTTCTGGAGCCCAGAAGAATTGACAATCTTCTTTAACACAGAACGATAGCCAAATTGCATGCTTTAGAATTAGTCCAGTTACGACTGAGATTTTAGAAACAAGATCCAGTTATCAATCATTTCAACTTATTTATCCCCATCCCTTTATTATTAACACAAAGCATTTGGAAATCTCAACACTGAAATGCTTTCTCATAAATTTTTCCATTAATCCCACTCCCATCTACACACACATATAATACAGGGATTTGACAGCTGGTCTGTTGGCACCAACTGCTTACACTCCTTGAGGGGAAAATAAACCTTTTAAAGAACCCTTAGATTTTTCAAACAGGTTTTAAAAACAAAAGATGTGTCAAATTCTGAGTCTAAGAGCTTTTCCAGTACAACTTTCAACATTCAACTTCATTATCCTCTGTTTTACATCTGTATAGCTAAGAGAAAGTACAGGAGAGCTGTTGATAATAGCAAGTCAAATTATTTTCAGGATAATGTCTATTCTTGAGTCAGGGTGCTACTGAGAATTTGATATTATTATGCTCAAAGTGTAATGTTTTTATTTATTCATGACCCTGAATGTTAATGTGATTCATACCACATTGTTTCACATTGTGGTATAGGTTCTGGTCTGTTGTTTGTACTTAGGCACCCTGTACAGTCTGATACTCCACAGATCTAACAAGACATGATACATATTTCTGTAGTCCTGGAGAGGCATTTGGAAATTGGGAAGAATACGTCGGGGCTTTTCTGTAATATTAGGTACTTGGGTGCAAAACTCAACAAAGACTGAATTCAAGGCTAACTCAGTGCATTTCCCTGCAGGTGTCTGTGCTCTCAGAAATTAGATACACACACTCCAACACATAGTTTTGAGTCCTGCTGTCTTTCAGCCATAAGATGCTAACATCCTGTTTTCCACCTCCTCCCAACAAAAATACTCAGAGTAGGGACAATTTGTGATTCAATGAAACATTTGTTCAGTGGGTGCAGCCAAAGTAAAATCATTTCCTTCCTTATCTACAGTGAAAACTATGTGTCTCGAGCTTATAAGAGTGCTTTCTAAAACCCTGTTCCATTTATCACAAAACAGTACAACTCAAAATCTCTACCTGATCTAAAGTCACTATTAGATTATTTAAAATAATTTAATGGTGATGAAAGATGCTTTAGCTACACTGCTTCTTTCAACAGCAAAGATATGATGGCCATTTTTATACAGCAGCAGTAGGTTACATCACAAATAATGTTATAGGAATAATTTCTGGGACTGACTTCTTAGCTGGTGTAATATGACCCATGACAAGTCTAAAACATGCGAGGAGTTGGCAGTGATTGCAAAGGAGGACACCACTTAACAAAAGGTGTGGTGAATTTTAACCCCAAGAGGACTGCATGAAAAGTTCATCCAAAAGCTTATATGAACATATGTGTAACTATGGAGATCCTTGTAAACAAGCCATAAACCAGGAACAAAATCACCCTGAATGAAAAGATAATCTCGAAAAATAATTGGGATTACTGAATAGAAAGTGGGACATGGGTACTATAAAACACTGATAAAGAGCTGTTGATGTGGGAAATGTAAGAATCAACATTAATGAAAAGTCTTGAAGGAGACTGTCTTTACTCACAAATAAATAAAATCACGTATATTTAAATATTATAGGGATACTCTTGATGTAGAAAGAAGGCAGTAATTGTAACAAGGTTGTTTGTTCTTTTTTGTTTGTTTGTTTGTTTTTTGCTGGTAAATGTCAGTCTACAGGACTTCCTTCTAACTCAATTAGTTCATGTCTGCTTTATATTTTTCTCAAGCAAAATCCATTAACAAACTTCTCAAATGGTGTAAAGAAAAAGAATTAAATGGGGACAAGCCAATTCAGATTACTGAGGATACTGCCTCAAAGTGGATTGCTGTGATATACACTGTGGAAAAAAAAAGAACATAAGATTATCTGCTTCATAATGTTAAGGACATAAACTAGGTAAAAATGAGTTATGATAGGAAGACACAGTCCATACTACTACAAATTTCACAAATAGGTCAGATTAACCTAAGCTCTAAAGCTACATGTCCATCCTCAATATGAGCCTTCAGTTCAATAAAGCAGGGAATACACTGCATGCACATATACAAACCTGCTGTGGTTTGGCTGCTGCTGGGAACAGAAGGCTCTGGAGCAGCCATGTCAATGTGAACCACTAGCCCTGCTTCTTAGCAAGTGCTGCAGGGACAGTAAATCTGCTCTAAGCTGCCTGATGCTGTTCTACTGCTGATGGCTTTTTCAGATACACTAAGAAAAATTATTTGCTGGCATGTAGTCTAGAGCTCCACAGATCTCTCAAAATATTATGTACTTTTTTTCTACCAATAGAGAACTTGGACTTACATGACCTCTAGAAATGGTACTTTTCCTCTCTCAGTTTGGCCAGAGCATGATAGATCCCTAATTGCTTAATTGGTACTTCTTTAGACTTTTTTTTTTGCCACAGTCTGCAGAAAATTATTTTGCTTCTACATATTTTATAACCTACAAAATATAACAATCTTTTTTTAACATAAATATCCTCATAACTTTTAAACAGGTACAAGCAAACAGTTCACCCATCATACACAATCTTATAAAGTAAATAATGCTCTCAAAAAAATTTGCAGTTAATCAAGTACAAATATTAGCTCCCAAATTTTTTCCACCAGTAAGAATGATTTTAGTTATAGTCTTTTAAAGAGTTTTTCTCCAATTAAACTCTATAGCATCACAAGACATTTAAATGCTATAATCCCTGTAGATTTTGCAGAAATTTTGCTCAAACTACTCATCACAGAAGTATTCTTAAATTATTAGCTGATATCTATGCTACTGAACTAATAAAATAACTGAACATACAATGACCAAAATAAGAAGAAAATCTCAATGTGTATGACAGTTACTTGTAAAATGGTGTGGGCTATGCTAGGTCTTGAGCAGTATAAATGAATGCAATTTTAGTTTAATTCTGTTCTAGATAAGAACATTAGTATAAACAACAGAGATTAATTTCATTAGGTTTCAGGGTTATTGGTGTATATCTGAACTACAAAATATAGAAAGATACGAGCCAAAAAGACTAAATATCTACATTGAGGTGCATGTATTTTTTTTTCCTGAATTATACTATTCATACAAAAGACTGGAAAATTCTGGTGGATTTCCAAGTTGGTGGGTGCAGTATGTACATATCTGATCTGGTATGAGGTTCCTTTTTTATGTACTTAGTCAACTCCAAAGAGTACAGGTAAAATTGAATAGTTTTGTCCCACCTGAGTGATGGTCTGATGAGAGTGAGCCATCATCTTTACGAAACTCACTATGTTAAAAAGGTATGTATAAACACAGTTCAGAGGAAAATCAAGGAAGCTGTTGTTCAAGGAAAATGTATATGCTGGACAGATGGGGACAAGCCTTTGAAAAGAAATTATTTTTAAAGTTTTTATTTTCCTGACATATGTTAAATCTGCCCTTGGGACAGGAAGTCTTATAATATGATCTATTCTATTTTAACCTCCCCCACTTGAGGATTTAGAGTAGGCTGTCCCCTCCATAGCAATAATGTCTGTATGCCAGGAGACAGCCATCCCATGGGGAGATAATTTTGACACTGTGACATAAAGCACACTTCATGTTCAGTGACCCTTCAGGGCTGTTGCAGTGTGCTCCCCATCTCACCTTTCTATAGCTCTCCTCCCTTTTGGCTGCCGTTGTCATTCCCAGCCCCTTGCTGGAACAGCTTGTCAAGGGATTTCCTGCAGTACAGAGGAATAGGTCATTCTGAAGGTCAAGCACAGCCCTGAATGCTCTCATCTGCTGCGATGGAAACCACTGGGCCAAAATCAGCATTTTATTAAAACTCTGCTTAGAACTCTTACCTTCTTTTGAAGACACCAAGACCATTAGCAACAAGTTTAAGAGGGATGATGAAACTTGTTCCTCTCTTTATGCAGACTGGCTGTGCTGGAGACATTCCACCTCTGAGGTCCTTCTCTGCTGTGTTCTTGAAATGTTAAGTATAGAGTTTGCTGGAGGCTATACCATCACTTTGTCGGCCATAAACTGTAGAAACAGTGTGCACAAATTGAGCATAATTTTTCTGCCTGCTGATTAAGCCTAGAAAATATTTCTAGATTGTTCTTGCAGAAGGACTCATCCTAATGGGAATAATTTATTTGTCATGCAAATTGTTTAGGTAATAGAAAGGAGTGTCCAGTCAGAGGACAATAGATCCCACACTCTTCTGCTATAAAATGGGGTAGGATGATGGCAGACAATTTTCCTTAGTTCTCATCCAGCACAAATTTCCCCCCATTTTCTGCCAAATCTCTCCTATGCCATGATCAGAGTGGCTCTGGGACCCACTCCACCTACACAGAGCAAGATACTATCTCCCTCAACAGTAGCAGTCCTCAAACTGCTGAAATCCCCACCAGCACCTCACTGGCTAACAATACACAGACTAACTGCTGTACAGTCACATGCAGCAGAGATCAAAGCCTCTGGGTACATCCAAGGCCTCTGGGTTCATACAAGATCTCCTTGATGCATTGTGGCATGACCAGGACATGCAGAAAGGTCTCCCCCCTCACTTGAATATCCCTAAAGCCCTCTGAATGAAGAAGAGTGTGTGAGAAGGTCTTTCATATTTCATCAACAGTGGACTAATGCACTTTCCAACAGGCAAACCCAAGGAACAGTGTTTGCAAGCAGATGCCTAGTGCAGAGGAAGCAGAAAGCCAAAAATATAGGATGCTTCTCTCATCATATTGTTCCATCTTCCAAATCTTTTCAGTCTGAGGAATTTCCGAAGCCTGATGCGGTTTGTCTGTTGGGTAACCCCCAACAGATGTCTCTTCTAAGTATTTTCCTAATTTTTGATTGAATCCACATAGACTTCTTCTGTACACAACATCTCTTGGCAAGAAATTTCACAGAACTGCTACCCATTGTCAGAGAATCACCTTCTTTTGTTTCTTTTAAACCTCTAGCTTTGCTTGTTATGTCCTCATTCTTGTACTTGAAGACAGTGAAAAGACAAGACATCATCACCCTGCTACTCATTATTTTATATAACTTTTGTACCATATTTCCTTTTGTGTTTTTTTGGGGGTTGGGTTTTGGTTGTTTTTTTTTTTTGTTGGGTTTTTTGGGTTTTTTTATAGTTGATATTAGGCAGTCACTAGTGAAATTTTCTCCATATGTTTTACAGGGAGCCTGGGTTGTCACGATTATGAGAGCCTTTTTGCTACATGGTCTGCATTGCAGTTTAATAGTTTTTGTGAATCTGCTCAAGTGAACTTCTTGAAAATCATGTTCCTGAAAGTTATGTGTTTGCATATTCAAGATATTTCATTTACTGAAAAAACTTAGTAACTTTAATTCATGTGCTTGTAACATCCCAATCTCTGACTTTAGGATTATTGACAGGAACAGGGCAACAGATGCAGGTGAGCTGTGACCTTTTTCCAGCCTCATGTGGGATTACTCTATTCACAGTTATCATCCTGCAATTCCTAACCTTCTCCTTACTTAAATATTATATATAAATGCTAAATATTCCATATTGGTATTTTGGGGATGGTAACAATAACAGTAATTGTTTAATCTCCCTCTTTGCATTCCAATGTCAAAGCAATAATACAGTCAGAAGGACAACACGGAGCAAATAACTCTGTGATAACAATTTCCTAAACCAATCAGAGAGCTAAAGATATAAGTAACTAATATGGATCTGTCTCAGACAAAGTTAGGACAGAAGGGAAGAGAGATAACCAACGACTTCAGTCTCTGAAGATAATACTGCAGTACATGCTGGAAAAAAATAGATGAATAGAAGCTGGTATTTGCAAATGTCCCATCACAGAAAAGTAGAGAACATCAGTTTTCACAACTTATTGTGTGTGTACAACACAGGAACTAGACAGCACAAAATTTAGTAATCACATTTCAGAAACCTGAAGCTCCAAATAAGTGGATATGAGAGAAGCTCAGGTCTCCCTACCCTTAAAAATGAGTACAATAGTTATTTTTTTGAGAGAGAAAACACATAATGTATGCCTCCTCTATTTTGAGGTGGTGGAGATACCCTTCCAACTTATGTCTACACTAGTCAATGTGACAAAGCGAAGGCATGCACCCAAGAACTGTCATACAATAATTTACATAGCCAAATCACTGTCAAGAGCAGTTGAACTGTTGGTCTAGGCCAAGCAACACTCTTGTAAACAATACCCAGATACGGTTCAGGAGCTAGCATAAGCAAATAGACCATATTGTTGTGGCTAGCCTGTTGTGGTGGGGAAGAGGGTTTAGCTGAAATGTCATATGCCAGTTAATCCTAGGATCACAGAATGGTTTGTGGCTTATTTTGCTTACTACTAAATATGCAACCACAAAAGTTGAGAGTAATACACTTAAGCTCCAGAGAGAGGTAAAATTTCAGACAACATACTGCTTGTATTTCTAATATGTTTCCTGTTGCCTAGATCTCCCAATCAACTAGGTTTGCTCAGAGGACTGGCTGGGTTACTTTTTTGAAGCTTATCATAATCTTTTTTCTTTTTTCTTACTGTTGCAAAGAAAACCTTGGCACCTAGCACAGCAATGTGGATTGCATTCTGAGAGCAAATCGAAGCTCTTTTTGGATCTAGCCTTACTGTAACACCAAAGAGGAAGAGAAAGAGGGCGGATGCCATGGTAAAGTAGGGAGAAAAAAAAAAAAAAACAACAAACAGATTAGGGAGCAGAATATGTTTTTCTGACTTTATATACTTCCAGTGTTGCTTTTCTCATACAAGCTCAAGCCCAGGAAAGACAAAAAAATCTCAAGATTGGAAAAAGAAACATAAAAAATAGCAGCCACCCTAAACCTCAGTTAAATGTGACACTCAGCAATGCTTTTTTAAGAATCAGTAAAAAAATCAAAATATGTAAGTTTTCCTCTACCCTGGGTGGCAATGGTAAGAAGAGATGTTAAGATGTGGAGGAAATACTTCCATGGTAGCTTTAATCTCAGCTAGAATAATTTTGTCTTTGGCTTAAAATATATTTGCAAATATAAATGCAGAAAAGATGAACTAGTTTCGACTTTTATGAGAGAGGGGATTAAAATCTTTCTTTTCCTATTGTGGGAAGAGTGTGCATTTAGACTGCCAAGTCTGCAGTTAATTTTATTTTGAGAAAAAAATAAATCTGAAATGCCTCTTTGCTATGTTGAGGTCATTAACTCCTGAGAAGTTTTTTTCAGGATTTAATAGAATGCAGTTCCTTGGAACACTTGATAATGGATAAACTTCACTAAATTTAAGACAGTTTTGTGCTTGACCACTGAGTTCATTGTATGATGAAACATTAGGGTTCATATTCTCAAAAAAAAAAAAAATAAATTTTACCAACAAAATAAATATAATCACTTTAATTATGAAACAAAATACCAGTTAATTTAACAGTTCCAACCTCAAGGATGTTCTATATTGGCTTAAAGATGAAAAAATAAAGTTATTTGACTATTAGATACCTGCTTGTTTTTTTTTATTAAATTCAGATAGTGATCAGCTTGAATGTATAATAAAAAAACCCCAATGAAATATATTAATCACTGTGAATCTTGTGAAGAGAAACAGTGAACTTAAATTTGTCTGTCACTTCCACTGGGGGAGATACAGAAACAAATGAAACGGAAACAACCAACTTTTTAAATTTTACCCTTTTCTCATTTCTGTAACACATACATATTGGATAAAGTATCTTCAGGAAATAATCACTTGAACTTACAACCCTCCTGTCTTGAGTAATCAAATGAAAAAAAAAATCAACATCTGTAGGAGAAATATTATTACTCAGAGCGTATAAGCTAATGAATAGCTTCCTTCAAATAAAAGGGGATAGAGTGTAAATGCCAAGGTTTTAGTTTTTTAAACTGAAGACTTTCTCTCCCTTCTCCTTAGATGATGGAAAATGTATTATATGTAATATCTGGAACCAATATTTTATTTATATAGTCCTCTCTAATTCCTACAAAGATCAAAAGAATTTATCTGGGGAGGGGTAGCTATATGATGCAAGTTATCTTTTCTACTAGAATTGAGAGTTTATGACTATTAATCAAATGGTTAATAGAAGAGGTGTTTCTGAAGAGCAGAGAAGGCTCAGTGGCATAGCTCCAATGAAAGAGAAATTGATAATTGATGGTCTGAGTTTTGGAAAAAAGTTAAATTGAAATGAGGACCTGAACCAGGTTTTGGTGTATAGTAGTCTTTTATGAACTGTGGGGAAAAGCCAGCAGTCTACATGTCCCCATTATAATCTAAGATTTAGAAATGCAGCTTCTGACTGCAAAGCAGAAATCTGGCGGAATGCTCATCTCTGAAATTCAATACATGAGCACACTGAGCAAGTTCTGCATCCTATTACACATTGCTTGTTTTAATTACTGTATGTCCTATTAGAAGTGGGTAGAAAAAGTTTTCTGACAGTTTTATTGTGTTTGGGACTATATCAAGGGTTTAGCATATGGAAGGCCAAGTGCTACTGACTGTACATTTCCCTTTCAGATAATTTATATGGTAGATTTGTTTTGACACATTATCTTTTGGAAAGGCCCCTGTTACCTATGCCAGGTATATGAACTGTGTAGCGAGCACTACTAATCCAACACTAATGCACCACTACAGCAAAATCTATATGTGTTATGTATATATGTTATGTATGGGCTAATGCCATGATTTAGCCAGAGGACTCATCTCATCCTGCACAAAGTATAGATAAGGGTGACTGTATCAGTGTTTTTAATTCTAAATGGAAATTATGTTATTTCACCTTCATGTGTTCTTTACAGCTCATCTTGATGTTCCAACCACCTATGATTTCACTTACTGTAATGGTTCTTCCTTAATGAGTTTATAGGTTGGATTTGGCATGGTTCCTTAGTTTAAGCACTATAGTCAGAGTTACTATAGCAACTTTTCTGTAATCCCTGCAGATATTTATATATTGTAGTTTACATTTGAGCAACAATGTAAAAATATTAAGGCCACGCGTAATACTTTTTTTGGGGGGGGGAGGGGTATGATGTTTTTTTCAGGGCAAATTAAAAGGCAGGTAAATAACTGATATATTTATTAGAAAAATAAGAAAGCTTAAACTTGCTCTGGTAACGGAATTTAGATAGTTCCATCTTCCTTTAACATAGGTTCTTAGGATCCTCCTATTATATTGAACTGCTATTTGTTAAGCTATCTTTTTTAATTTCAGAACTATTCTAGGAATCACCTATTTAGTGTAAAATACAATAACTATAAGGTGCTGATTTGAGTTCTGGTCTCACTGAAGTGATTCAGGATCTCAGTGTATGAATCTTACCTATAGGTAGAGGATTAGACTCACTACACAAGTGAGTCTAATCCTTTATGCATGCTGACAAATTGCATGAAATTGATGAGTTCTATTGGTCAAAATATGTAAGGACACTGTTTCACTGTACTATATCTAAGTAACTTGTTCAACTTAATCTCTTAAAAGTTAGTAGACAGGTTTTGGTATGTGTAGAGGTATTTATCCCACCAATGTTCAAATGTGAACAATTGCTGTTTAGAGATGAGTACCCATCTCTGTTTTCTGTGATGGAAGTGTAAACAAACAGCACAAACAGACAATCCATGACCCTAAGACTTGCAGGATATGTCTAGGCCATCTGAACCATTCACTCAGACACCAGCCTGCTGCTTTCCTTTTTCCTAGTCCTCTCTGTGTTGTGTATAAAGAAAATGCTGCAGGACACGTGATTTTGTCTGGAAGTATATTCTCAGCTGCTCTTTAACATAGTGTCACACCAAAATATTCTGTAGCACAGGGCTCAAAATGCTGACTTCTGCTGAGTAAGGAATGTAAAGCCAGATACATGAAAGAAAAACCAGCATTTTAATCACTTAGCATGCCCACCAATGGTTTTACTGCATTTGTGGCCATTAAAAACCCTTTATGTATCACATGATTGAACCTGTTATAAGGTAAAAGATGACTGCATCATGGTATCATAATAGCTGTATCTTCAGTCATGTGACAGGTAAGGGTTTTAGACATTTAGTTTCCACACAGTTTTTCAGTATCAAAACCTGTTTTAGTATTGTAGAGGATTGTGTTTAAGTTTGAAAATCAGATGATATTAATAGAAAATGGGAAGAAACACAAAGGTCTGAAAGAGAACAAGTAGTAAAAAAACCCAAAACAACTGGATAAGCATAAATTTAACATTTAGGTGATGAAAAAAAAAAAAAGAAATATTGAAAAGACCTTGAAAACACCTTAAAATTGAATACAAGCAACCTGTGTTAGACTTGGTAGAGAAGGAAGAGCCATCAGCAAGGTGAAAGGGAAATGTACATGGTAAAAGCACAGGAATGGTGCGCAGTGCTCTGAATGGGTCTCAGCACAGCAAGTTGCATGTCTAGAGGCCAAAGGAAAGGATGTTGTAATAATCAAAACATCCAGCCCTTCGTCTTAAGGGAATTCAAGCTGAGTAAATTGAGTAGGAAAACTGTATTTTAACCTCCATATAAAGAGAATTGGCAAGTTTAAGACAACGTTTTGTCTAAATTCTGGGTTTCATTGCCTGAAAGGTCAGTAGGGCCATTGTGCTGGACTGGTGCAAATTGGCTTAAATCCACTAAATGTAAACCTGGCCTAAACACTGGATACAGGCTCAGTTCATCTGAGACTGTCTCCTGCCTAACAGACAGCAAAAAAAAAAAGACAGGAGCCAGAAAAATGTTGATCAACAGAGATTCAAAGTAAGAAAGCCCTGAGGGTTCACAAAACCAGTGGTTCAGCCCTTCATTCATCTGCCAGTCTCTCAACTACTTTGCTTTACCTTGGCTTTATGTTAAGCTCCTTCACTCCAGTTTAATGCTGCACAAAGACCTGCTTCACTTTCTTGATTGCTAAGGTTTTCCTGAGCACAGCCCCTGGGTGTTGGGACAATCTGTTGAGTGAGAGCTTAATTGTAAGACAGAACTACAGGGCATCTTGCTATTAAGTTGGAGACTCAACACTGTAACTTCATAAGTTTAATGAGAATCTTTGAATCAATACAAATACAATACAGAACTATGCATTCCTGTCTGTGTGTCACTTTGAAAGAACTTCAGAAGACCTATCAGCAAGAAAGGGAAAAGACAACAGCCATATTTTAAAGAGGTAAGGCTTAACTTCTGAACAAAGCCCCACTGTTCCCAGTAAACATTAAGTTATGCTAAGGTTTTGTGTCTGGCTTTTGTGAGCAAATCCCCCTCATCTTCACTGCCATAAAAGCAGTCGTAGGATACACTTGAAGCTGCTAGCAGATGTCAACTTCAAAACAGAGGTGGTAGAGAGCACATTTAGACATGTCTTCTAAGCGTAGAAGTTTACAGAGCGGAGACGCTTTTCTTGTACGAGTATGGAGGGAAGTGGAGAGGAAGGGTACCATTAAATCTTCCCCAGAAATTGACTTGTTTGATGAAAATTCTTAGAAATGGATTTTTTTTCCAGGAAGATAATAGGAAACCAAACTGCTTTTATGTCAATAAAAATTCCTTCAGTTCTAACACATTTCATCATATTCAGACTTGTTTCCTATACTGCAGAAGTGCTTCTGTTAACCCTTTTGACACTGTGGTCTGATAAGTACATATCTTTTCTGCACCTTTTTATCCTACATATGATGTTTCTCTTGCATTCCCTTCCTATGAACTGTTAGTCTTCCATTGTTGAATTACTCTCAGTGAACTTCAGTTTGGTGTTTTTCTAAAATTTTCTCCTTGATGTTGAGTTATTCATGGATATGAGAAGATAATCAGACTGATAATGAAGATTATGATAATAAAGATATAATGAAGAGAAGATAATGCACCAGATGAAATCTTTTACAGGAGGCTTCCTCCTTTCAATATGTTTTTATACACTGAAAATGAGGAAGTGAATTTTATTTTCAAATAGAAATACCCAAAGCCAAAGTAGCAGCTCTGGGTTGAGACAGAATCCAAACCTGGATCTGGTAGATCATGGATCTGCCTGTAGGTATTGAAATTAGAATGTGAGTCAGACACCAAGGAAGTATCTTCTCTTCTGGAGTAAGATCAAAGTGTGATTCTCACACGAAATCAGAAATGCTGGACATAATCCACTTCACACTTGAAAGAAAGGAATAGTAAATAGTTGCAGACCTGTGTGTTTTCCTGAAAGAGTTAGATAAATCTGAGCTCAAACAGGTAGCTGTCCTATCTGCTGCAAAGGGAAGAATTTGAATATGGTTCCTGCAAACAATGAGTTTTTGTTCTAGACACTGTGATCTTGGTAACTTGGATTCAAGCATGTTTCTGGTTTTGACCAAAAATTCTGCACTTCATATGAGAAGATTTGTCTAATGAAGGTTTTATGAAAACCAGCATGCTCCTCTGAAAAGCGTTAATGAACTGGAATTTCCTGATGAAAACGTTCCATCAAAAAATTCCTGAACTAACTTTACTCATCTTTTTAGCTAGATTTGGATCCAGTCTTCAATTACAAGATAATACTTCCTTCCTCTGCAGAGTTAACTACCAGAAGTTCTTTCAATGAATACAGACAAGTAATTAGCATTTTTCATGGAAAGGTCAAAAGGAAATATAAAGAAAAATCTGTGTGGGCAGGTGAGGCTAGAATTGCAACTGTCATATAAATAAGCATACCAGGAATCAAACATGATTTTTAGATAACTTAAAAATAACAAACCAAGATTGTGAATAGGGACTGTGCAAATATTTTTTGAATGAATGAAGCTGACTTGAAAAGTTTAATCATTGTTTTAATTTATGCATGAAATCATTTGCAGTCCTGTTTCTTTTTAAAGAAAGACTGATGTCATTTGAGAAACATGAAGGTTGCAACTATTTGCAAACCTTAATTTTCACAATATCAGGAAAGAAAACCATCTCAAGTTCATGAGGTGTTTAAAACATTTTTGAATAAAACACTGAAGGAGTATATGGTTAATTCTGAGAAGTTGTTGGTTGGATATATCAGACTGATTTTCTTCTCTTTTGAAGAATATGGAGCAAATTTAAATTGCATACCTGATAGCACATAAATGCTCAATTTTTGACTGTCCTGGATGAAAAATGGAATATGAGCCATCAATGTGCACTTGCAGCTCAGAAAACCAACCATGTCCTGGGCTACATCAAAAGAAGAGAGATCAGCAGGTCAAATGAGGAGATTCTGCCCCTCTACTCTGGTCTGGTGAGACCTCATCTGGAGTACTGTGTCCAGTTCTGGAGCGCTTAACACAAGAAGGCCATTTACCTATGTTGATGAGTCCAGATAAGGGCCACAAAGATGATCACAGGGTTGGAACATCTCTGGTATGAGGAAAAGCTGAGAGAGTTGGGATTGTTCATCCTGAAGAACAGAAGGCTTCAGGGAGACTTTACAGAAGACTTTCAATACTTAAAGGATTCCTACAAGAAAAGTGGAGAACGACATATCTTAGACCTCTTCTGTTGGGGTATGAATTGGCAAGACCTCTTCTGTTGGGGTATGAATTGGCAAGATTAATTGCATATTTCATTTTTAAAAATTAATACATCTTTAAACTGGTGTAAAAATAGTGTAAGTTAAACTTTCCAGTCCGAGATTACGTACAGACAGAAGGCATTTTTGGAAGGTTTATTGATTATCTAAGTCAGGATAGTGCTCCAGAGCTTTAAAAAAGCAAGGTGAGGAAAACTCTGGATAATTGTAGGATTATTTTGCTTTTAAAATAATAATACTAATAATTATTATTAATAATAATAAACAATTCTTATTTCTTTTATTATTTGTTTGCATGTGTCTTGGCATATTGGAGTATTCCATTATTCCAGAGAACAGAAAAAAAAGAGTGAATGCTATGACAATATTTTAAAATGGTAAGTGGGACAATCTGGTAATTATACGCTTGACAGTTTGACATTGACACAGGGCAAAATAATAGAATGGCTGATATAGAGATTTGCTACTCAAAATCTATAGTAGAGTAATTTAATTAAAGTCAGTCAGCATGAGTTTATAAAAACAACTCTTGTCAAACTATCTTTCTCTGAGATTACACATTTCTCCTGATAAAGGTAAATGATGCAATATACTTAAACATGGTTAGGTATTTTATTGTTGGCACACAACATTCTATGTAAAGAGTACATTATAAAATCAACATATGACATATTATCAAGATCAAAACCTTGCTAGCTGTTAAGACTCCAGATATACTCATTAATCCAGAATTATCAAGTGAGTGTATTTTTAGAGATTTTATTTCTGGTTCAGACTACATTGCCTTCCAATATTTTTATCAATAGTCTTGGAAACACCCAGTTCCTAAATACCTTCACATGATAAATCATTAGTGAGAGGACAATGAAGAGTAATTGAGTCTGGTTAATATAACCTTTAATACCAACAATAAAAATGTATACACCTTATAACAAAAATACAGGCAGTACATTTAGGATATATGAGTGCTTCCTGTGATGAAACAAGCATAAAAACAGAGGGTTTACACTGTGGATATTTAACTGATCATGACCCCAGTATATAAAGAATATAAAGAGAATCAAGAAAAGTGAGTGGAAACTTACCTCTGTATTTGTGAAGTTTATTGTACTGAGTATATTGTGTCTTGCTAGCATGCCTCTGCTATAAGAAACAGGATTAAACAAATAGAGAGAGTTCAGGGAAAGAGTCAGAAGTGTATTTGAAAGTTTGAGAAATATGCCTAACAGTGACAGGATCAAACAACTGAAAGGACTTGGTTTTCTGAGAAAAAAAAAAAAAAAAAGAAAAAGGAAAAAAATCCTGAAATCTTAAACACTGACAAAAGGCACAGAAACATCGTCATGATTTCATGGTTTTATTTGTGGGTTTTTTGAGTATGTTATATTTTGATGCTTTTTTTTCTTCTATTTAGCAGGCAAAATTATGTATGTATGAGCTGGGTACTGAGGGAACACAGACGCCCTGTAGGAAACTTCTACCATTTGAGAATAAGATAAATTTATTACTCGTACAATCTATCTAGAGTAACAGTAATTTTCTCCATTCGTAAAAATATGATTAAGAGTATGTGTTTATTTCATTTTATGGTTTTATGGCAATTATGACACTGTCACCACTGAGGCTGTGAAGCAGGAACCGGGAGAGTCCCAGACTGGGCTCAGCAGCAGACAGGAGATGTGTTCAGGGGATGGATTCAGGTAATGGAATCAGGAACACACCAGTCAGGATTGAAAGCAGAACAGAGTTCTCCTCAGATACCAGCCACTGAAGAAGAGAAAAAGAGCCAAGAAAAGAGTTTGGCCCTTGTTATCCCTCTTCTTTATACCTACTATGACATATATGGGATGGAACACCTCGTTGGTCAGTTTGGGGTCATCTGTCCTGTCTGCTCCTCCCTGCAGATGTCGCCTTTTACTTTCTGCACACCACAACGTGGTACTCAAGATTAAGCAGTGACCTTGGTCTGCATACCAGTCCTTGGCACTAACTCTGAACATGGTGTGTTATCACTGCCAGGAGCAGACACTGCCTGTGAAAACACACTGATAACTTCAGACAGTGCAGTTCGTTAGAAGAACTGATCTAGAAAGTAAAAGCAGTGAACAGAATAAGTTATGATCTCACTCAAAGGAGGACACTATGAAAACCAGTAACATTTATGCTGATGGCTATGTTTCGTTCACTAACTGCATAGTTAAATTGAAGTATCTAAGTGCTGTCCCAAAGATGCACTAAAATGCTTTGCATGAAAAGTATGTTCACAAAAATTCACTTTGCAATTGACAGAGGTTTGGGGGTTGTACTGAATGCAAGACTGGGCTTGAAGCAAATACAAGTATAAGAAGTAATAAATTACAAGTTGAAAGGGGGCCTTATAATTCTCCTCCTGTGAAAGCTAGGAATGTTTCAAGCGAAAACATGTAAAAATTCAAAAGCTGTTTGCTCTGACCAGTAGGGCATGTTCTCATTCCCTGACCACTGGCATGGAAAAGAAAAGAAATGGGTAAATGCCAGAAAGGTAGCAGAGCTTTGGAAAAAAAAAAACCAAACAAACAGAGTAAGTGAGCAATAATTAATCCTGAAGCTCATTAATATTTTTTTTCTGTCAATACTGTTATTTTCTTTATCTCTTTGACCCCTGGGGCTACATATATAATTACAGAAATAAGCACTAGATTGGGGAAAGCCAAGCATAGAATTGACTTGACAAGATACTGATCTGCACCAGACATATGACTGGCCAGAAGGCAAAGAAGTCTTCACAGCAGCCTAGGAAAGGAAAAAAAAACTCCTGTGCCAGCTGGGAAAGAGGTAAGGTTAGGCTACCCAAACACATTGATTCATAGCATTTCCCTGGCACCACTTTTCATGAAAGTCATACAGGTTTTAAAGTTGGCTTCCTCTGGTAAACATCCAGTGAGGTGACGGTACCATTTCTGGTGCCTGCTTTACTCCAGGAGGGAGTAGATTTGCTGGGTTTTCTTGCTCCCAGATGGTACAAACTCTGAAGCTTATTCCCAGCAGGCAAACAGGAGTTGTCACCTGCAGTGCAAACATCAGTGTAAAGAACCCCTGACATGCAGCATTCAACACAAAACAGATACTGTCAAGATCATCTCTGTATAGACAAGCAAGAAGGAAAAGCAAACACATTCTGCTTATATTCATTTACACATTATGTTGCCATAAGCTTTCCTCAAATATTATGTAGATGGAAAAGTAGACCTCATGCTGCTGTAAATCAGTAGTTGTGCTGTGGTGACAGGAGAAAACAGTTAAGGGATTCAGTTTTCTTCCAAGAAAAATCATACTTTTCAAATCCATCTGAGTCAGAGCCAAAGGAATATTCCTTATCTGGCTGCAATAAGTGTTCTTTCTAGCAGGAATATATGACCAACACATTATGCTCAAGCGAGGTTTATGCTGCCAGGAGATGGAGGGGGGGATGAATTAGTGCAATATGAGCACCTAAGTCTCTTAGATTAAGAGATCTTGAGGAACTTAGGCACCCAACCTCTACTGAATTTTAAAGGAATTTGGGTTCTTGCAACCTCACAGCCTAGGAGTTCCCTGAAATTTCTCTTCGTAAACAGCAATTGATATTTTTATTAAAGAAACCACAGATGAACTTTGCACTTGGGAATTCTGCCACACACATCCTGAGCTGGAAATTACTGAGCAGGAGTTAGGGTGTTTAAATTTATGCATTACTGTAAAATTGCTGCTTTACAACAACATCACTGTCTTAAAGTTATTTTACTTAGATTGGGAAAAAATATAATAATGAAAAAAAATGTTGGAGAAAATACTTGATTTGATTGCAGCAAATAAAACCTTTACATGCAATGCATGACAGCACAAATCAACAGACAAAGCTATGATAAGGGCAGAATTTAGAATGCCTTTTTCTTTGATTCAGATTGGCTCTCAAGTTAAAGAGGTAGCTAAAACAACTCCTTTGTCTTTAGTGAAATGAGATCTTCTAATTTTTCAGTATCTTAGTCTCATAGAACAGGACAGATTACATCTTAAATACATCTGATTCTTCAGATGCTATCCTTCCTTGCAGGGACTTGAGTTCACATGTCTAATGGAATCCCAGCTGGGAGATACAAAGTATTTTGGTACTGATGTCTTACAGCTTCTCCTCTGAAAGATCATCCCCTTTACATAGCCTAATTTAGTACAAAGGAAGAGAGAGCAAGAGAGTCAGAGAGGAACTCGTCTAGAACTCAGCAAAACCTAGGTTAAACAAGCCCAAAACTCCAGGCCCTGCTACAATTCATATTTATTCATTTCATGCAAAGTGTGAAAGATGGCACAGGAAGGATTTAGAGGGCTTCCAGCCCAGAAAACTCTGGCACTTTCCTGGAATGTGGTAAATATGGGGCAGTGAGGGCTTTGAAGTCAGGTCTCCTGTCTCCCAGAGCTGTGCTTCAATTACAAGGCTCCTGAGAAAAAAACAGGGCTCCTATTCCTTACCCTGGTCATCCTGAAGGGAGATGGGAGAGAAAAAGAAAAAAAAAAAAGAGCCTAAATGTTCTCTGAATCTTCATTGCAGCCAGAGAATAAGGTATGTGTTCTCCTGCCTCTCTTGTGAATCCTGATGGGACTTCATTGCAAATCAAAAAGCCTCATAGTTCAGGTACTGAGGACGTGCTCTAGAGAGGGTAAAGGCTTAACCTGTAGAAATAGATGTACCTAGATCCAACATGTCATATTTGGGATTCATGTAGGAGTTCTGTCTTTTGGAGGAAACAGCCTTTCAGTCACTCACTGTGGATGGGAAAAATCATCAAATTTTAAAAATTAAAAAAATAGTCATTACTTTCCCTGTATGCATGCATTTTAGAACACATAGTTTTAACATTTTTGATGCCATACTCGGCCTTCTGTTACCAAGTTTTCTACTGCAGTTTTGTGTTGTTATTTTATAAGGTGGTTTTTCCAAATTGAGTAGCTTATTGAAAATTTTAATTTTAAACATGAGGAAAAGAGATTGACATTTGCATCAGAAGATCTTTTACTAAACTCAAGAGCTGACTATGAGGATGCAAGGGGAGATGACAGTCAAATCCCATTTTTTTGCCAATGCAAGACTCTTTAAATCACAGTTTGGGCTTAAGAAAAATGTCTCTAAAAGTGCCCAATAAGTGTTTTATTGGTGTGCTTTGAGGACCAAAAATGCAATGTGAATTAATTAGTCTGTTCTACATCTATGGCAATTCTCAGATCTGTTGCTAAACATAGGCACCCAACACCAATGGATTATCCCATAGTATTAAAACATTTATTTCCACAGGACAAGTGGGTATAGGACAGAACCTACATCAAATATGCAGCCTTCTGGAGCAGTACCTGAAGATCAGCAAAATTGTCCTGCAGTGTCTAAAATGGTGTCAGTTCCCTATTAAATATAGATGAATCACACTGGATGTATGAAGGCAGAGTCTGACACATGGAAGATCTGATTCAAGCTATCTAGAAATAAACAGCATACAACAACCAAGGACTTTTCTTTCAACTTTGTCATGTCAACTACTTCTAATTGCAGAAAATTAAGACAGAAAAAATGTATGTTTGAATGTATATAGAAAACCTTGCCATTTTAATCCAAATTGATCAGTGAACTAGAGTGAAGTCTTGCCTGAACAAGACAAGTAGAATCATGTTCATGGGCTTACACTTTCAAATTGCAAACACATGTATTGATAACAGTAATGATGAAAAACAAAAGATAAACAGCAGGATGTCTTACGAGTACACATTCTTTGGACAAAATCTACTGTACTGTTGTCAGACACAGAGACATCATCAAATACTTTAATTTTTCACCACATGATTTGAATCTCAAACTTGATAATGTGTTTCTGTTTTTCATGGGTTTACTTAAAACTTATCTTTTAGCAGCAAATGAAGATGTAACCCTGCCAAAACCCAGGTGGGAAGTACACCCAAATTCTGAGCAATTTGGCTTTGTATTGAAACACTGTAGGAGGCAAATCCATAGTTCGAAGAAATGGAAAGATGCCAGGTACAGGCCAAAGCTGTCAAGCCTGAACCTTAACAAATGACCTTATAACAGCACAATGTACACAAAATACAGAGGTTTGGAATAATATTTTCCTCACTTGCTCACATGTATTCCAGCTCTGTGCAAAAGTACATCACAGGGTAGAAGCTCATGCTCACTCCTCAGCTGCTGTTCACAGTGTAGCTGCTTAGATCAGACCATGAATAGCAGAAGGACTCTAAAATTAAAGCACCATGAACCAAATCCTTTAATACATCATAAAAAATGTGTCAGTCACAATTTTCCTGTGTTATCTCTGTCAAAAAATTGCTCTTCCCACTTGCCTCTTGGGCTTGTAAGGTGGAGAGTGGTGACTGCCAGCTCTGCAACATGTGAATCCACTCCTGCTGGCTGGAACAACGGCAAAATAACTCCTGTTTAGATGCATCACCCATACCTCAAGGAAGTGGGAGGTACTGTGACAGTTAGCTTGCAATGTTGCAGTCATGGGGCAAGTGTTACAGAAAAGTCATTAAATTTTATGATGGGCATTGCTAAACCTATTCATACATGTATTCTTGCAGCCTAGATTAATCATTCTGCATTTCTCATATGTATCATAGAATCTTAGAACACCAGGTTGGAAGGGCCTTTAAGGATCATTTAGTCGAACCTTTCTTGGTAAAACCACAGTCTGGATTAGATGACCCATCACTCTGTCCAGTTAAATCATAGAAGTGCCTGCTAAGGGACAAATAGTATTTAGCAAAACTCCAGAGTCTAAGCATAAGAACTAAAACATATCATACTACTAATTATAGCAAAAGTCTCTACAGTTTTAGGTTACAGGAAAATATAGCTTAAATCTAAACTCTTTAGACATTAAGTTGATTTTTGAAGGCTGGATTTTATGTTTAAATTATCTTTCAATTTCTTGACCAACAATTCATTTTCACTGTACGTTTTCACCGCTTCTTATCATGACAGGAGTGATTATAAAAAATAGTTGCTAATCTGAATTTTAAGACTGAAGCTGAGCCTTGAAGGAGTTCACTCAAGATCTGCATCATCCCTCCAGGCATTTCTCTCTTTTATGTATTGAAGAAGCCTACACAATGCATCAGCTTCTATGTCTAAGCAGTGAAACTGGGTGCAAAGATTTTGGCCTTAGGACATTTAAGAAGGCATTTGACTTGAGATATAAATCCAGTCATTGGATTGAGTAAATTCAGTATTTGATGTTCAGCACTTCCAAACGAAGGGCTGAGCACCATGGTTTACCAGTAACAGCGCAATATTTTGCAAGATAATAATGTATTTTGTGAATACCAGAAAGCTCAATTATGTTAAAAGCCTTCTCCTTAAGCAAGGCAATTTCCTTTATTTCTCTAATTTTTGGGCTTTGACAGTAATTACTTCACCTTGCTCTGTTTATTTCCTGAGTCTTAAAACATAGAGTAATTCAGACATAGCTGTTTCAAAGACTAAAACAAAGAGGCAGAGCAGCCCGATGCCAAGTTTTCCTGGAAATGTAAATGAAATAGGGTTTAGTCGTCATCATGAGGTAAGTACAAGAATTCATTCATTAACTCAGATTTATTAACTTACCCATTGGTCTCCAAACTTTGAAACCTAGTAAGTACTCTAGAATCGTACAGTGGGATTTTAATAATTTTCCTGTTTGCAAACAAAGAGAATTTCAAGTCATCAAAGGGTATTATTGCATTGTTTTAGCTAAGCAATTTTAGTTTAGCTACACGCTGTGCCAACAGGAAAAACAAAATCTCACTTAAATGATTGAAAAGACAACTTAGAAATGTGACATTTTTTTCATGCTTTAGTCACACGTAGATTTGAACACACCACTTGGGAACTCAGTGAATTTCAAAATGTATTTATGTCTCCCATTACCTAGTGAGATTTAAAGTAAGTTCTATTCACCTTGTTTCTTGAAGACATTTTGCAAAATACGGTGCTCTGTCCATTACATTTGTTAATATCAATAGACTAGTAATTAGTAAAAACTAGCCATCACAGTGACTTGGAACAGTCATCATTCAAGTCTAATCAGTCAACTATATTCTGCTCACAAAATGAGAGAAAAAAAAAAAAGCAATAAAGAATTTAGCACTTCAAGATTTAAAATAATGGATAGAAGATTTCAGAAAATAAATAAACCAGTGGGTTTTATGCATTTTAGCTGGAGAAAACACTCTGTTTTGTTGCTGGCAATTTCATTTTCTCATTTGCTTTTGAGTGCATGTAAATGAGGCTATATCTCAGAACAAAGAGATTGGGTAGTGCTGAGAAAATAGCACAGTGTGCAAGTTTCTCTTTGATGTTGAACGGTTCACTCAACAAGAAGTTCAGTTTGTCCAGAATCCAACTTTAACAGCAGCTTGATCAAATTCACATGTAATGAACCTGTCCCCTGGGTATATTACTGACTGCTGAGGGATTGATCAGGAAAGCCAACTTCTTACCTATTTTGTCACCAACCTTCTCTTTTATATCTATTCTGTAGTTTCTTAATGACAGTGTGTATAACTGCCCCTAGAACATCTGAAAGAAGTGAAGTTAATGCAAAGTCCTTAACATTTTTTTTATTAGGCTTCTGCTTTCAAAAACAGGCTGGAACTTTGCCAATCAGATGCAGAGCAAGCTTAGAGAAACCAAATAATACCTATGGCTCTAGTAGCATGATCTAAATATGTTCCGAGCTTCACAATCTACAGCTGTTGGCAAATAGTATCACACATAAATGCCCCTTATGAGAGATGTATCTTTATTTAAAACGTGATTCTTATATAAATATAGTATGTCAAGAAAGTAATGTCAAATTGTTAACAGTGATATGAAGCAGTCTCCACATGTCATTTGTTCCTACTTTCATGCAAAAAAAAAAAAAATGTTGAAAGAGCTAAAGCATTCTTGGCTTCTAAAGTAGAAATCATATTGGATCTTTCAGCTATTTCCTTTGGGAGAACATTAAAGTCAACCCTGAAACATCAACAGGACATCTAACGAAAAGGAATGGTAAGAGAGAAATCAGAAAATGAAATGATGATAGTTGTGGGGGTCTTGAAAGTTAGATAAACATTTCATGATTTAGCTGACTTAAAGACATTAGCCTTACTGTTGACTGTAGCAGTATTACTCTGTAGTCATCCTTTGTACAAATTATATCAGGCTATCTATTTTACTCTCTCCCAATTAAAAAGTTCATGTTTCTTTTCCACCAAGACTTGCTGATAATAAGAAAAAGGAAATATTGGAAACAGCTTTTGAAGGTAACTTCAAAGTTTTCCCTTTGGCTGATACTCCCACCATTTCACTCATCCCCACCCTTCTTGTCAGCTCTTAAACATATATTTCGACTATTCTTCTATTTGTTGTTTATTAGATTTTTTCCTTTCACACTGCAAGATCTCCTATGTCCTATTAAGTTGGGAGTCTTCTTTCAAATTATGTTTTTCAAACTATCTACTTTCCTGTCAATTAGTCCCAACCGTGGTCACGGTCTTTATACAATACCTCATGTTAGAAAACACAAACATCCTCTTTCCCTCATCTGGAGACGTATCTAGGGAAGATGCAATCCTAAATAAAGAGCGAATGTTGTATCTTCCATTTTATCTTTCAACTGTGAAAGACTGTCAAGATTTTTTCATGCTTAGCTCAGTAATAGGAAAGGCACTGGGTTTAGAAAATATAATCTTACTATTATTCTTATACTGGGCAGATATGCCAAGGTTGATTGTGTTGTATATATATATATTAATCAATCTTCAATTGCTGTGACTCCAGTTAAAGGCAAATTTGAAAACATTTTTTTTAAAGCTCAACAGAATAAACATAAAGTTAGATTGTTTTGCTCATGGGAAAGGTTGTGCAGAAGTGGGTGAAGCTGAGTAAGAAACCTGGACACAAGGGAAAGCAGGCTTTGTGGCAGAGGGAAAGGGAGGTCATATCAGATGGGAGGGACAAACATCAGCAGCTACTGGTAAATGAAGCCTCCTGAACCCAGTTATAAGGTTTTGGGACACTTTCAAAGTAGGCAGAGAAGACATAGTTACTCTCCAGAAGTCTAACTAGGCTTCTTAGCTAGACCCTGAGCTAGAGAAGTTTTAGGTAAGAGTACCTCTGGGGCAAATGCAGGAGATTAAAAAGATCTCAAAGCACCCTTGTTTCAGATGTTCTCTGGAGGAACAAATATTTATTTTCCAGAACCTTTGAAAATACCAATCCTCTAATGATTGGGGCAAGAACCACAGTGATCCAGGAGCAGCAATCTGAATTGTTTCGAGACTATTATGTCAGATATCTTTTGATTTTTTTGTGGGCTTGTGGAAATCTAATAAACTTTCAGACATCCAAACCAGCCATCTGCCCAGGAACGTCAGCAGCAATGTATTTCACATCTGCTGGCAAATATAGCCTACACATCTCAGTCTATGTGTACTTTTCCTTTCTCTTGAGCAATATTTGTCATGTAATATGAAGAAACCAGATTGTTTTTTAAGGCTAGATCCAGCTTCATCAAAGTAAACACAAGACTTTCCATGGACCTCAGTGGAATTTGGATATGGCCCTTCACCATCTCTCTCTTTGAAATATAGACAATGATTTTGTAAAGTTCTTTGTGGCTTTGCATATCTTTTCTGCATATAAGTCTAGTGCCTTATGTTTACACAGAGCTGAGTGGCTTGATGCTTCTCTTTTGTTGTTGTTTCTGTTTTACTAATATATTAAATCCTTCAAATAAGGGCTTATGATAGTTAGGGTTTTTTGTTATTTTTCCATTACTTTGCTGGACTTTTAAAAAACAGCTATCAGTCTTGAGCCACACCTCTGAGGAATTTACACCTCATCTCAACATTACAGCACTGCTCCTGTTGCTGGAGAAAACAGCTAAGTGACTATGCCTGTACCTGCTGCAGACAGACGACTCTGAGAAAAAAATAATTATTAAAAGAAACACTTATCTTTCACGCTTTTGTTGAAATTGTATTGAAAAACTCCTGGAGTATCTGAGGATAGCATCCATGGCAACATAATATTTTCAGGCAGGCTTAAATCATAAGAAAGCTGTAAATGGTTATGTGAGTTCAAACAAATGTTTAATTCCATTAAGCAGGGAAGTCACAAGACACATGCTTTCACAGATAAGAAATGAATAAAGTGCATGGCTGTGCATATCTCTAACTTGATATTTCTGGTATTACTCTGCAGGAGACAATATTGCCTGGCTTTTTCTCTCACTTCTTCTCCAAAATATTATAACCTCTAGTTGTAATACTTCAAACTATATTAATTTCCCTGTGTGTAAGTGAAAAAGGAATAATATTGGAACATTAATTCATTTTTCTGACAGTTGTTTCAAGATAATCTAGTTTCAGGTACACTATCTGACCTCTGTTGGTACACATTTCCAATCTCTATCAGCATTCTGATCTGATACAGTATCTGATTACTCTTCCAGTACCAAACATGTCTGAAGAAGTCACAGACCTAACAGAACTTGTCTTCAGAATGCTTGTAGGAGAAGGATACTGTATAGACCACTTCATCATGTTACTATTTCTGTCACCTGTCACCTACCTTTCTGCAGTTAGTAGTCCCTTCTCAGCTTTGCTTAGCACCCCATTAGGCAGACTTGGCTCTACATGAAGGGAAGGACACAGCAAGTCTCCTTTCAACATCAGCATGAAATTCTTTCCACAAAACATGATCTCCAACATTTCGGCTGAGTGGTGACATGTTTCTTTCTTCAGAAGCAGGGCTGCCTTCTGTGCAGTTTAGTTTTTCTCCTTGTTCTTATTTGACTCATCTGGTTTGGGGGCAACAGAGAGTGACATAATTTTCTAAACTGTATTAAATAGTATGGGTTTCACAATTTCTCTCTATACAATGATGTCCTTTAGGTTCACAAGTATGCTGAAGAACAGGCATGTCCCTAAGTCACCAACCAGTGCTCCCTGATATGAAGATTTAAAGGATTCCTTATATGTAGTACCCAGTCATCAATATATCCTTAGTGCAGTAAATGCAAGGTAATTGTGCATGGTTTGTCTTAGAGTCACATGTGTGAACATCAAAACACATGTTCTTCAATATTACACAAAAATATTTCTTTCATCTCATACTTTAAATATTTTGAGGCAAAAATAATCTATATTTATGTTGATTATATTGTAATAAGCATAATAGGCCCCTGATATTATTTATAAGACTAGAGCAGTGGTATTACTAGAATCTCTACTTAAAATAAAAGTCTAATCTGACTAAAAGAGGACTAAGACAGCTTCAAAACAGCAGTTGAGCAAAACATTAAATCAAGGGGTTGTCACTAAAATTTTTTTCCCTCTGCATCATCATATTCGCTTATCTGCTCCCTGAATTGAAAATATGATTTAAAAGCTCCTAAAGAGTATTCTGATCATAAGCTCCAGACCACAGAACAATGAATCTTGGGCCATAGTTCACTAAGTGTCTGAACTTTGTCAGGAATTGGAGGTACAGAATTTTTGAGAGGATTTCATTTTTCTTCTACAGTTCTCAGAAAGCCCTTTTCTTCAAAATCATTAGCTTATGAATGAAAGGGAATATACTACTTGCCCACTGCTAACAAAGGATATGGTTCTGTGGTTCTAAACTCTATTACTAAGGTATCTTATAATCTTCTACCATGGTACAGTGAATAAATCTGTCTTATCTGTTCTGTTAAGACACTCTTCATAGAAGAATTTAGACATATAATTGGTAGAGAAAACAAAAAAATAAAAGCCTAATACTCCTCTGTTTTCCCTAAGGACTGATCCAAAGATACTACAATTTTCATGTCAAAATCTCTTTTGTGTGCAAAATTAGGGACTGTGTTATATCAAAGACATGCTCACTGCCTGCCAAAAGCAATAAAAGTCCAGTATTGTTTAAAATACAGAAATAAAGCAGAAGCCTTGAAGTGGAATAATTGACACTTTTGTCTAGGAGGCACAGCACTGAGGCACTTCTAACCTTTGGAGGAGCTGGTAGTGCTTAGCATCTTGATTTATTAATCACTTATCCCCTAAAAATCATCCCCAAGAAAGCATTTCCAAGAAGGTTTGAGATGAAGGAACAAATTCAGACTGAGCATAGGGAAATAACTCCAGTTTTTATATATAGTACATAACAAAAAACCCTAAGTGATAAAAAAAATTAAGTGATCACAACTGGTTCTGAAAATCAGACTTAGGTGCCTGTATTACATAGACATTAAATATTATTTAGGGACTAAATGACTGAAGACCTTTTAGATTTTGTGTATGTGTTCATTAACACCTTTTATTCTTTATCCCAGGCTCCAAGTACTTCTGAGATGGTGGGTATAGAATTTTACATTCCTGTTTTATATTCCTATTATGTCAATTCAGCCAGATGCAAAACATTTTTGCTAAACAAACATATTTTATTCAGTCAGGTTGCTCTGACAACCTAGAGAAGGACTTCTCTAAACTACTATTATTATTTTTCTCCTAGCAGTACCAGTTGCTTAACAGAAGGTGTTACATTTTCCTACAGATTCAGTGAATATATTGGGCAGAGCATTTGTGAAGAGCAGAGATGACCATCAGCTCATATGCATAAGATGTAATTTCTAAGAAATGTATTGCCAAAGTTTTTTATCCATGCAAAAAGGACATCAACAGTGGTACCTTTTGTAAGCTGTTTTATGTAGTTCTAACAAGGATAAACAGTGAAAGAAAACAGGATATTATTATTACCATGAATGAAGAACTAATGGAACCTCCAGGTTATAGATATAGAAATTAGTGTAAAGATATACAAAGAATTAAATAGAAAAAAAGATCCTATTAACTGAGTCAGCTGGACTTCTTTATAGCAGACATTATACAGTATATGACCTAATAGGCATATTCCTTGGCTAAATTTCACCTATAACCAGAAAATATTAATTCATTCTGCTGTTTGAACTTTGCACTTGAATTTAGCAAAGCTCACAGAAAAGAGTTGCCAGCATATCAACACAAGATAAAAATCATATTTCTTATTTCTCTCAATGTTATTGTTAGAATGTTAACACCCAACTGTTAGAATTTAACTTTTTTTTTTCAATATGTACACTATTTTATATTATGAAGGGAAAAAAAACTGTGCTGAAAGTCCACATCTTGGGTGTGTCTGGTACTTACTTTATCTACTTTGAAGGCCTTCTCAAGGGCTGTGCCTGATTGATGGTTTGCTGCCCATAACAAACTGAGCATGAGGCAGCTCTTCCTCCCAGCACACATTCTCTTCTTTCAACATTTACTTGCCCTGGGACAGTTATTTGGCATAAGTCAGCTGAAATGAAAGACTAACTTGTAAAAATCTGAAACCTCAGCTTAATGTGTTTTGGTAACAACAACATTAGAAAATTACAAAAACAGTCAGAACTCAGTGGAGCATCAAGCATTTTAGAGATGAACTGCAATTAGAGCATCTATGTCAGTCATGTGGATGTTAGTCCATATTAGCCTTTACATATTGTCACTGGGTAAATACAGAGTAAACTAATGAAAGTGGTGTGACTGGAAGGTTTGGGAGAAAGTTTTTAATTAAATGTATTTCATTAAAGCATCGCAATCAGCAGTGTTCTGTTTAAACAATAAGTCATATTTGCACAAAAAGACATGCTGTCCAAGAAAATATCTCTGATGGCAATCAGAAAGAAGGATAACTGAAAGGATGTATCTTTATATCTATCAAAAAATATATGCAGCCAAAAAATAGAGTAGCTAAAACTAATGAAAAGCTAAACTGAAGTTTTACATACAGCAAGATATCAAAATATCTGTTTAACTCCATCACGATCACAGTAATTATCTGTATATGTAATAACTTTCAAATCTCTTTTAGAAATCCAAATCTTTGGGTCATTTTTATTTTGGCTTTTTTCATCAAGTGTGGAGACCTGAGGGCAGGATTGGGCACAACACTTATAGGCACACCACAGTTATTTATTAGATGATGTATATAAGCAAAGTGCACTATGATTTGCCCTGGGACACATGAACATACATGGGAAGATAGAGGCTGATAAATTGACACACAGCAGTGCAGTCACCTGATGAGATAAACTGGTCCTCAATATTGCTGATTTACCATCACCTGAATCTACCTTTTTTCCTCATATTTGATACCTTTTCCTACTGCTGTTTTTCTTCTGAATAATTAATTGCTAATTTCCTATTAACAGAGCAATCTCACCTCTTTGTTTTCACCTTCTTATTATGCACAACATATTGTCCTATGTGCTTTTTTACATTAATGGCAACAGCTGCTGTTGCCATTAATCTGGGTGTGTGAGCTACACCCAGATCACAGGCTGAACCTCACAAAACTAGTCAGGTCACATCATTGGTTATGTAAGTCTAATGACACACAAAAGTGGAAAACTTGAATCTGCAGTTGCCCAGGACATTGCATTCCCTCTAACACATGTATTTGTTACCTGTTAACTTGATTTCGGTGATCATATTTTGAGATGCAGTCACTGCAGCCATGTGGCTATGCTCTGTACTGGTGCCTTACTGATCTCCTTCAGCAGAGGTCCTGTGCTGAGTTGCAGATTTTATTGATTTTACTGTGATTATAGCCTATCACAACAATCCATGTTTTCTGGCACCACTAAGCTGCTCATCAGTAATTAAGGATTCCTGCATTCAGCTGTCCTTGTTTGCAGATGTATTGCACAGCTTTTTAGAGCAATAACACAGTATCTGTCAGCTATTAGGACACTGGATTTTTTTAGCCACCAAACTCCAGAGGCAGAGGTAAGAGTTTTATTCAATTCAATCTGAAAATCTGTGTCACAGGGTAACGTTTTCCTTATGAAAATACATTCATATAGTAAACCAAATTTGTCTCTCCAAGGGGGACTATATCTTTGTGAACAACATGATGACACTAATCCCCTGCTGACTTCATTAGTTTTAAGTTTTAAGTCTTCTTTTAAGTGCAAGTTTGAAAGACTCAAAGCTGGATTTTATCCTAGATATTAACTTCTTAGTTTCTGCTAGGTTTTGTATATTTTATGAAGGTATTACTTGACAGATAAAGGAAGAGTCTCTGTGGAATGAACGCACTTTATCCTGTTTTTTCCATTACCACTGGAATGCCTTGAAAATGAGAGGGAAAGATCCACTGTCAACAACTATTTAAAGACTCCTTCTGCATGGATCATTTGTAGAGTCATTAGAGCAGGTCCGTCACTTAACTCCACATTGAGAGGGCAGCCTCACATGACTCCTCCTAGTTCAGGGTTTGTTCCCTTAAGTGTTCACCTTGGTTTGTTCAAAAATCATTTGTATACAATGTGAATGGATTTGTTATGAAAAAAATAAAAACAACCTTAATTGGAGAATCTCAGGAAGGGAAGGCCTCTGAAGATGTACTCTAAGAGCCTCACCTAAAAGTTAGGCTCCAAGAGCCAATTTCTTACTTTCCATGCTTATTATAGTTTTCCTTATTAATATCCTAACAATCATATTATGAATCATCTGTTCTTGCAGAAATGAAGAAAATTTCCCTTTTTCCTTTTTTTTTTTTTCTCTTTTGGTTGGCTTGTTTTCTTTAAACACTCCATTTCAGTTATCCCTTGATAAAAAGAAAATTTTCTTCTAATTACACTTGCTTGTCAGAAAAGTGTCTTATTTTCATTGCTATTTACAGTTCCATGAGTTAATCTAGATGGTTACAATCTGAAAGTGATCAAACATAGGGTTAATAATTGCAGTTGAAGTGAAGCAATAAAAGGCAGAAGAGGAAACTGTCAAGAATTCTTAC
>JAOEGS010009314.1:65672-86246 GCA_025447755.1 Corythornis vintsioides | reverse complement strand
TATATATTTCTTTTTTTTTTTTTCCACCAGTGGGTTTCTGTCCTGACAGTTCCATCCTGACAGCCAGAAAGCAAGAACGGGGTCAGGCAACTGTGCAGAGTGTTGTTGACTTTATGTGAGTGTTGACAGTGCACTGCTGTTTGTGTTGAGCTGTGTGGCCAGGTGTGCATGTTTGTATGTGTGCAACTGTGTGTGTCTTGTCTTGCTACCAGCTGAACTTTGAGACACAAAGCCACAGCAGCCTCACATCCATCAAGCAACTGCTTGCAACTGCCTTGAACAAGAAATATGCTTACTCTTGTAGAGCAGGGTGAGACAATTCTTCAGCTGAGACACTATGATACTATCTGATGAGATAAACAGAATTGTGATAATTTACACACTAAAACTGTATGCTATTAATATTTTCATACTTCAAAGGAACAAGCTGTCAGCTTATTTTTTTAAGTCAGAGGTCTTAGCTTACCTTTTAATAGTGGTTTTATATGGCTTTCTGGGAAAAAAATATATTTGAGGCAACAGTTGTAGGATTTCAATTAACCTGGGTTTAGAATATACCAAAGTAGTGCAGTATTATTGCATGGAACCCTACATCTGTGTCATTCTTGGTACGAATATATCAAAATAATAGTAATTGACTTAGCTTCACATAAAATGTATTATATTACTACTTATTTATAAGAAGGCAAAAATGGACTCTGATGTGATTCACATTGATTTTTTAATATAAAGATATTGCATTTTTGTAAGGAAAGATACAGTATGCATATCAGCCTTGTGAGAAAGAAGCTGTATTTGCTGGCACTGTTGTTATAGCTCACAGTTTTCAATACATCTCAGGAAATGGTGCTCTGCAGGAAACACTGTGAAGCTAAGTAATTGTGGAAGCCCATAATAAATACATGCGTGTGGTAGAAGTATTGGAAAGGAGCACTTCCCCTCATGGGAATTATTTATTATTCTATTTCAGCTGGCTTTCTCAGGTAATATGTCAGGATTCAGACAAGTTGGAAAGCTCATGGGTAATTTATGATACCATATGTATTGTAGCTTGGAAGGTCAAAGACATATAAATTGGCAAAACATAGAAAGAGTCTTGAAGAAACTACTATATGTTCCTTTGTGTCAAAAAGAAAAAGATAAAAAAGGACTTAAGGGCACTAGGTCATGGCATTGAATCCATTGTTAATTTAAACAACCATGTCATATAGATCTCACAAATTGATCTAACATACCTTAAAAATTGTTAAAGATTATTTTTCTCCTTCAATATGTAATGGAATTTAGTGCAATAAAATAAATCCCTAAAGTTGAGAATTTTTCTAATTTCTGTCAAATATTTATCCTTGATGTTTGCTTTCCTTCCAGCATTGCCCATAGGCATTATTCCATTTTTTTTCATGGTTGCTCATAGTTCTTCAACCGTTGCAATCACTTTCAGCTGTTTTTAAAAACACCCAGCTGTTTGGGCCTTGGTCTGCAAGGTCCTCACAGCCATGTACAGGCAGTGACTAAAAAGCTTTTCCCCACCTCCATGGAAATAAGGTATAACTCAGTTCTTCCCTCACATTTTTTTTTAAGCTAGTCAGTATACATGTATTCTGTTCATTGCATCAGTTCTAATAAAAGAGCAAAAGGTAACACATTTCTGACTTTCAGAGTATTACATTGAGTTGTAACAGCTCAGTGTCCTACAGTGATGCAAAACTTCAATACCTGATTGTTTCTGAAGCTTAAATCTGTTGTCATCCTAGAAATATGTTGAATTGAAATTAGTGTACTAAGACCTTTCTTTCTTTTGATCCATACCCAGTATTTGAAGATGTCCACTGAGAGTTGGTTTGGATGGGAGTCTGAAAAAAGGCCATTTCAGGCATTGATAAACCTGAATTCCTGATAAATGAAGGCAACTTTCTTGAAAATGTTGCAGTTAGTCCTGACACCACAATGAGTTTCTGTAGATGCAGTTCTCTGTGTTCATTTAAATGGAATTGATGTTCTGCAAGCCTCATTTTTCCCCTGATATGGTAGCTAAATGCATTGTCAAACAAGACTGGAAATGGACAACAGCAGTGACAGATTTATTCAATTTATTAGGTCAGCTGGCACTCTTTGGCAGCTCTCCTATTCTCAAATTATTTTCAGGATACAAAGTAACTAAGGTGGAAGAGAGTAATTTGTCTTCAGTAGGGGTTGTGGTGCTACAATTTTTCACAATCATTTTGTTTGAGATGGATTTGTTTGCACACTGCACTGATAGTTATATTTTTCTTTCTTTATTAAGACTAAGAACCTGCAGGTATGAAGCTTAAGAAGTCCATTTCCTCTTGACAGCTTTACCTTTCCACAGAGACTGAGGTGCTATCTCCATCTTCAGCACTTAATGGTGTTGTCTGTTCTCTTCACTTTGGGAATAATAGTTTCCAAAGTGATTTTGGAAGCCAGCAGTCAGGCAACCAGACAGTTGTTGGCTGCCCAGTAACAAGCATCCTGTATGTTCTAAGATAGACTATGGGACTTCTTGGGTTGTAATATGAACAAGTCCTGTCGTATGATCTTACTGATAAATTTATAAAACTCTAGCTTATAATAAATTGTATTTTTTGCCTTTTGAAGGAAGTTCTGAAATCCCACCAAGCTGCTGGTAAGACTCAAAATTACAAGGGTCCTGTTACCATGTATCTGTGCTGTACAGTAGTTGCCACTATAATCTATACATTGTGGTACAGATATAATATTAACTACAATGCTGCTCCCTCAAAGGAGATTGATTGCCTGTGTTAAGCCCCTTGCAAATTCAAAGATGAAGGAAGTATGGAAAACTGTTTCCACTGATGGATTGCACTCTAATGAAAACAATTTGCATTAACATATTTTACAGATAATGATAGGCTGACGTTTGAGGTAAAACATCTTTTTTTTTACTCCCTTGTGAGGAAAGGGGAAGCAATGCTTAGAAAACTAAGAAACAAAGACTCATATGAAATTACCTACCACATCCTGCTTTGTCTGACTATCATGGCAGAGTCATCATATTGATACCCATACTTTATATCCCTGTTTAGAGAATTCAGTACCAACTGCAAAGAAATTGGGTTGCAGCTGTCATGGCAACTTTAGCTCAGAGTTCTGTGTTTTATGTCATTATAGCTGCTATATGGGATTTCACCTGTTTGTTATTTTCTCCCTTGGATGTTGCATTTCTATCGCTTATCCTCTTGCATAAAGCAGTACAGGGATGTATTACCCACTAATGAATGTTATCAGTATTACCAGTTGAACCCTTATCTAGAAACCCAGTTTAATTGAAATATCAGTGTAACAAGTCTGTAAGTAAATGCTAGAAATACTGCTGGCACTTTAATGCTGGTAAATCTCCCTTGTTTTCCCTCCTCTCACATGTGATTTTGCTATCTCCAGCCACATCTATATCTTGCTCAGAGACCAAGCTCACTAGAAGTTATTCTGCAGCCCTCCACAAACCAAAGCTGGGCTTTCCTTACCCCAGGCTAACCTGCAGTTTGACAAGACACATTTCAGCAGGGAAGAAGAAGGCTGTGTGCAAGGCACTAAAAAACCCCAACCTGTCAGAAAATGTTAATTTATGTAAAAAATATTTTTTAACATTTTGAAATATGTATGCTGTGACTGAGCACAGGCCATGTGACACTCTTTGTTCTGGACATATAAGAAGATGAGTCTTCTTTAGGATTATTACAAATATAAAATCAGTATTTAACATTTGTTCCATAAGATTTGCTTAATATGTGCAATTTCACTCTTTCTCACAAGAAAAGTTATGAAACTAATCAAGAATGATATAATAATCAATGAGAAATTCTTAAAAAAATTTCAGTTCTACTTGATTTTTCTTTACAGTGTTATCCACCTTACCAAATTATGAAATATTCTAAATTATAAATTCAAATTAAAAAAAAATATGTAACCATGGCTTATCTGTCATCTATATGAGATGGCCATACACATCGAAATTAATGTCACTCCCTTGGAAAAATTCTACAAATTAAATTTAAATTTAGAAAATAATTATTTCCATTCCATTTCATAGGACTTTTAAAATAATCATGCAGGATTTTACAGTAAGAGTATTTAAAATTCCAGATGGATCCAGAATGCTCCCTTCATACCCTTACGTTGCATGTGCACACATACACAGAGTCATTTTACACAACTGAACAGAATTTCCCTTGTGCCCCACACTCCTCGACCCAGTTTTTAGTTTTATAAAACCAGTACTGCTCTGTCTTCACTCCTTTCTGAGTCTAGGGACTTTTCATGTCTCCCATCCCACTCATCCCTAATCCAGCTTCTCACATACTGTCATTTTTTTTTTTTTTTTTTTTTTTTTGGTACTGGCAGTGTGCTACCTGGATAAATTAACAGAAACATTGATTTTAGCCTTCCCTTGATATAATAAAGGGAGATGTATCTGAAAGGGTTTTTCTATAAGATCCCTAGGGCTCAGAAAAATCCATTTTTATCAGCCTGTCAGACATGCTACAGATGCACTGCCCCAGACATCAATACCTCAACTACTGTTTCTAAAGAAAAGACTCCTCTTTGTGCCATGAAATCTGGTTTCTGTTGTGGTAGAAGGGTATAGTTCTGTGGGTCTTCTGGAAAACAGTTACCCTCATTTTGCTCCAATACTTTTACATATTTGGCAACAGCTTCACAGACTGATAGGAACACACTAGCAGTAATAAGGAAAGTATAAATTATAGTCAGTCATTGGTTATATGATTGAACTTTTCCAGTTTTGCTATTTTGTTCTTTTTATAATGAGGAATGATTTTAAAAGAATGAAATAATTAAAAGAATGAAATAATTAAACAATAAAAGCTACATCCCCTATAGTGTCTCTCTTCAGGTGGACATAGCAGAAATATGGACACACGCTGGTGATACCTCACCTTGGACCCAGGGGTCAGAAGCTATCTGAGAAATAACTGGCCTGAGTATACAGCTCACTCCAAAGAATTTGGAATTAGACTGTGTCTGAACTACTCTTGAATGACTCTGTTACTAAAAAATGACACTCAATATACTGGCATTTTGGGATAATATCAGTGGTTCATGAACAGCAGCAGTAGCTCAGAACAGAGAAATCAGACTCGTCTTGTGGTATAGGCAAAATTTGGCAAGTGTAATACAGTGAGTGTTGAAAATAAGGTTCTCCTACTCTGATGTAATAATTCTCAGGTCCTCCAGGAGGAGCTTGTGTGCAAGCCAAAGACCAGAATTTCACTGGGGAAAAAACCTATCGTCTGCATTATCTGTGTTTAGTACAACATTCAACCTCACATGAGTCTTGATAGCTTCACATTTCCATTTGGTAAAGCAAGATGAGCATCCAGTTCATATAGATTTTGAGCAACAGACAGCAAACTTCTAAACCATGGCAGTTTCTTATTTTCTAATCCAGTCTCCTAAGATTTATCTAGAATAGCATAATTTCTGTGATTCTGAAAGAGTAGACCTGATTTATGGTTATGTACCTAACAGCTACTGACTTTGAAAGAATCTTCTGTTGAAAATAGAATGTTGCATTGTGGTGTATGTCTATTATGTTCCTAAATAAGATAGGTTGAAAAACTATCTGGTTTTAATATGCCCTAAAGATAATTAGAAATATGGGAAAGATGGCTTATTCACATTGCTAACATCACATAAGTGATTTATAGAACTATTTTTTTGTGTGTGTGTGAGGAATTATCTCAATGTTGGATGAGGGATGGGCTGTGGATATTGTTTATCTGGACTTTAGTAAAGCTTTTGACAACATTTCCCACAGCATTCTCATGGAGAAACTGTATGCTCATGTCTTGGATGTGTGTACACTTTGCTAGATAAAAACCTGGCTGGCCACAGAGATTGGTGTTCACTGGAGTTAAATCCAGTTGTTAGCCGTCACAAGCGGTGTTTCCCTGGGCTCAGTTTTGGGGCCTATTCTCTTTAATATAACAACTCATCTGGATGAGGTGATTGAGGCACCCTAATTAAATTCGCAAATAACACAGTTATCTGGGTGTCTTGATCTGCTTGAAGATAGTGAGGATTATAGAGGGATCTGGGCAGGCTGGATTGCTGATTCAAGCATACAGTCAGTGATCAAACGATAGCCAATTTTATGTAAATTAGCACTTTTCCATTGAAATGTCATTGTCCTCTGACCCTGTTCTCAAAAACTATGGAACAGATTTGTTGAAACTTTCCAGAGAGATTCAGCCTGAGGCAGACACCTGGTGATTAAAGTGCTATCCATCCAGTTAAAGTTTAGACAGGTAATGTGTCTGAAAATAGAATTTTAAAGTAGAAAATGTCTATTTAATAAACTGTGCTTCCAGCACTAACTGTAATCTGTAACTGGTTGATTACTCAGAACTCAGAAAACCATAGTACTATATTTCAGGTTTGCATGATTAATAAAATCCATGTCTTATAGTAGCAGAAGTGAGCATTAGTTTTTAATCATCAGGTCAACAATGAACAGACCAAAGAATTGGATCACTACTGTCTGACTGTCATTCACTAGCAAATCTGAGGACTTTCCTGTATTTTGCTGAGATGTCAATAGTTCCAGGATATAGGCAATTTTGAGTATCCAATGCACAGAAAACACATTACCTTTTTCCTTACTAATACTTCTTTCCATGTAAGGAATTTCTACTGCAAATGCTGAGCTGTCTTGAGAATTATGAATGAATAGAGAGCTGTGAAATGTGAAGTTTGTAGCACTGCAAACTTTGAGTACCTGTACATTGGAAAGCATATGCCAAAGGAAAAGTTATAACATACACTGGCATAAGAAGGATGGAGAACACATCATCACATGTGTATCAAAATATAAGTTGATGCCAGATCTCTGCTGTTGAAAGAAGGGATCTTGAATTATTAATATTTTGTGGATTTTTTAATTTGAAAATTATTTGTGCTTTCTGAACTGTGAAAGTGAGATTTAATGGCTAGAACCTGTGAGGGAAAGAAGTAACCGAACAGTGAGCTGCTATGTAGAGTATGCAATTCAAAGAGGGATTATTAGGGATTTATAACATTGTAACATTTTCAATACTTTTTCTTTAAGTTAATACAAAGAATCAACCACATAATTTTAAAAATTAGTTTCACATAGAGCTTAAGAACTTACTGAAATCCATAGAAGCTACTGAATACATCACCTACTGAGAAACAGAACCAGTCTGATTTATTTAGTTAATCTGAGATTCATCATATACCATTTTTTTCACTCCCTCTGCCTTAACTTAAAAGCCTTATGCCCTCTAGTTTAATATGAGGTGTGCTTCATAAAGAGTACTAGGCTTTAAAAGGGTCAAATATATATTAAAAAGCTTGAACGATTCTTGCAGTTGGAAAGTAAGACTTTGACTGATTAGAATGAAGGAAAATAAAACCAAAAACCAACCCCAAAACCTACCTAAATCCCCATGTAAAGTCAATGAATTCTAAGAATTATCCCCTAGAAAAACTATCTTCTGTTTTAAAGGTAACTGCAATAAAGTTCTCATTTTTCCTTCCTTTATACCTTTTTTTTTTTCCTATAGTCTTAATACATTTTTTCTTCTATAATATGCTAGAATGTTTTTGTGAGGGCTATTATCCAAAATCTGTATCCCAGACAGGTGTTTGAAGTAAAATTGTATATATTTGGCCTAATCAGTCTGTATGAGTTTGAATTTGTTGAACTCTCTTGGTACAGATATTGATTTTGGCAAAGAACAGAAGGTCTTTACTGCTTTTCATTGTTGAACACTTTGCAATGAGAACTAATCCACGTACCAAAATATACCTGAAGTCGCTAACATGCCTAAATAAAAGAAAAAAAAGAATGGTTGGCATGCGAGAATCTATTTCAAAGCCCAAGGAAATTAACAGAAAGGTTTATTCTGACTTAATTTAAACCCTGATCCAACATCAACATAAGTCAATGGATCATCTCATGCTAGAAAGTTTTACAGGATCAGACCTTGTAGAAGTATTAATACTTTCTTATAAACACAGTGTAAATATATCTCTTTTTGTTCTTTTAGAAAAAAAAAAATAAAAAAATGAAGGGAGTAGAAGGATTATTTTTTAGTCTTTTACCAGACCAAAAATGTAGAAGCAATAGCATACTATAGAACAAGAGAAACACAATTATATCCAGTCAATATACATCTCAATTCCTAATAAGAAACATTTGTTACCAATGCAATGAATAGAGAAACTACAATTTGTGAAATATTTATTATTTGTACTTTTTTTTTTAAATCACACTTTGCTATGAATAGCTACAGTAACTTTGCTTTTATCTGAATTCCTTTGTTCTTACTGTTATGTTATTTTTCTACCCATTGCTATGTGAATTGGAATTCACAGGGCATTTTTATGTCAAGTATGAACCTCCAGTCAGACATTATGTCTAGATGTGTACCAGTTAGGGCTAAGGAACATCCTTAGTCATAGGTCAAAAGTATCACAATGGTCTCTAATATGGTACTGGGCTGAGACAACTAGACCAATTGGACATGGTTTGAGAGTTAACACAGATCAAGGCTGATTCCCAGTAGGTGGTTTGCAATCATCCAATGTGATCTGTATCGTGTGCTTTCAAGTGATACCTCATCAGAATTTGTCCTTGGTGAGAAATGCAGGACTTGCATAAGAAATCATGGAGGAACCAGCTGTCATGTGAAAGATTCAAGAGGTTTGACAGGAGAGCAGAGAGGGGGAGAAACTTCCTCTTGAGTCATTTATCTTTTGTTTCTATTTCACATTGTAATTTGCAGCAGAGCACGTGGTGTGCAAGCAGTTGTTATAAGCACAAAAGCATCCCAATTTGTCAGTAAAGGAGAAAATTTCCATTAGCAGGCACACATTGAGCTCACTGTCCATCTGGAGCCTATCTGGATTCCATCAAGATTCAGAAGAAAGCTATGTGTCATATTTAACCTGTAAGATAGTGATTGGTCTTCATAGCTGAACTCTCAGGGGACAGTTTGTGAAAGATGACAGCATGAAAGTCAGTAGCACAGCTTATCTTTAAAATGCTTCTAAGTGGGAAATAATTTCACTAGACAAGTCTCTGATCTCAGTCAAACTGTTGGAAATCTGGAACATAATTCCAGTTTATCAAGGAGAAATTGGATGATGATTGCCCCTGGAAGATAGTACACAATCCAGAGAATAAAGAAACAGAATCATAAGGTTTGTTTGTGGATTGTCCTACATTAAGCTTAGCAAATGAATCATCATACTCTTAAGTAAGTCTGTGTCATACTGTTTAACAGCAAACCCATATTTTGTTATGAAAAATGCACAACTTCACCCAGAATTCTTCCTCATAAAGAAAAGCAAGGTGGAATAATGTTTATATATTCGATTTTTAAACTTATTTATCCTCTAAGAATCTTAATAATAGATGAACTTTCAGGTTATGAAATATTAATTCATAAACAAGGGATTTCTAAATTCTGAAAGTTTCACTTTTGATCTTGTTCTCCAGACATAGCTCAGATGTCCTTTTTGCCATTTTAAAATCTGGTCCTATAATGAAAAAGTCCATCTCCTTTTTGCTTTCATATCTTCTTATGTTTGTTAAAGCATGAGAATAATCCAAGTTTCACAGGTTTTAATTACATATTCTGGATATAATGTTTTCTGAGGCTGAAATGTTTTCTAGTGGTGCTTAGCACTACAGTAGATGCACTGTTTGAAGTTGATAAAACCAGGTTACATGCTTCTGGCATTTAATGATGTACCATGTGAGAATATGATGTTCTAATTATTAAAGTTCTTATTAAAAAAAAAAAAAAAGATGAACACAAAATAGCTCATCTGCCTACACAGACATTTTTCTGTTCTTTATCTTCTCCAGTAGTACTTATTGACAAAGAACTCTTGAGTGCAAACAGACAGGATGTGACCATATTCTAAGAAACAATCTGTCTTTTAAATTGGTCAGCATCATTGGTCAAAAGTATCTCAAAATTTTGATTGTAAAAAAAAAAAAAAAAGATAACAATGTTTGGGGAATGGTTTACTGGGGAGCATTATTGTTATCCACTTGAGCATTTGTATATCTAATTCACTGAACAGAAAGAGTACTAGATTGATACTGTCTTACTCTTTTGAGTAAGAAACACCTGAACCACCCGACAGGACACACTGCAGAAACACATTCAACACTTACGTGTGTGCATTCTTCTTCTTTTTTGAAGTATACAATAGGTGTGTATTAGACTTTTCAAACAAATCAATGACATCTGCAAACTTACGTAACAGTTTTATGTTTTTAAGCTTTTTACCTGGACACTAAGATTTTTATGTGGAAAGTTTCTGACTTGAATGTCTTCCATCCCAAGAAACATTACTACCAGCAGGTAAGAGGAAAGGCTGAAAGATTATTTCTTGAAGTGGGACAACTCTGCAGAAAATCTTGCTATGTTCAACCACAAGAAATCAAAACAGAGGGGATGAATTCAGAACACTCTCTCTGGAGACATGTGAATGCTAAGTTACTATTCATAAACTCTGTGTTAAAGAGAAAATGTGTAAAGTGTACAAATGCTGGTACTGAGCACTGGATTCCCTTTCTCAGGAATGGTCCTAATTGCTTGGACTCAGTAACCTGTATTTCACCCAAGATATATGTTAGGGTTGTAAATGCTTGTCTGGATCTCACCCCTAACCTGAGAATATAATGTTATTAGTTTGAGACTGTGGTGCCTTGAGTTCTCTGCCAGATCCTCCCCCTTTTCCTTTCCAAACACACGAATGACACATGCAAACGTTCTGTGGTTTGGCAGCAACTTCAGTCTGAATCTGAGCCAGGCACATAAACCGTGCTCAAGACACCTCCGTATGCCACTGGTTACCTGGCTCACTGCCAGCTGGGCTCCAGCCACAAAACTATTGAGGTGGCTGTAAGGAGTCAATGTATCCTGCTATTGGAGAGGGTGTGCTACTCAGGATTGGTGTCAATACATTGTAATAATTAATGAAACTGCCACTGTATCAATGAGATTAAAATTACCCATGCAACACCATGGAGAGATAGGTATGAATAGGTAAGTTTTGAATTGCTGCAATATTGTTTATGTTGAAGTGGCACAAGGCTGAAGGACATAAATTAGATTTTTTATTGTGTGATGCATTTTGTAAATTACCTTAAAAGTGCAGTATAAAGTCTTCCTTTTCTTAAAGATCACAAACACTAATGTCCATTTAATATATTTATCGTTAATAATCTGTAGAATGGACAAACTAAGAAATAGGAGGAAAATTAGAAACTGTGAAGTTATACAAAGTATTGCTTTACCTTTTAGTGAACTCTTTCATCAACTTCAGCCAATACAACTTGGGCCTAATTCAATGTAGAGAAGTGAAGTAATATTGCTAGATGGCTGTAAACCTCAGGGAAATCCTCTATTAAAGGAATGTTGGGCCTTAAGAGAATATTAAGTTGTACTGTTTCTTTGAACAACATGTTCTTGAACTCTGAAGTATCATCAGCATCCAAGATTTTAGTCCTTCAACTGGGATTGGCTAGATAAAATGGTTATTCTTTAGAGATATGTATTATAATACTCCACTGAATTTCCATTTCAGGAGAATATTTTTTCTGCTTCAAAATTATTCCAGAGGAAACAGAGAAACATTTCCAAAGTTTTGAGTCAGAAGACACAGAGTTAGGGTTTCTATAAATCAATATAGACAGTGCTACCCTAGCATTTAGGAAATGCAAGTTAAAGAATTTATCAAGACCAATTCTGAGGACACAAAGGCGAAGTTTTCTTCCAGAAATGGTAATTCAGTCAAAAAAAAAAAATTCATATTTTCTATTTCCACATTCCAAGCTAATGCCCCACACCCTGAAATACAGAGATTTCAAATGTCTTATCAAGAAGCTTTTGAAAAACATATTTTTGCTTTAAACTTCTGTTGTTGTTGTTATTTTTTTAACTGCAGCTATTTTTACATGACAAATATTTTTCCACATCTAAAAAAATTATTTGAAGCTAACTTTAAACAATGATTAATATCTTTTTGCATTTCAGATCATCCAGATATTTCTTTAGCTTGCATAGCTTTATAATACAATAATTAATGCATAAATGCAATGTTTATACCTAGACCCAGAACGAAATTCTAGTCCCAAATACCAGACATGTCTACAATTTCAATGCACAGTTGTACTATTTGAAATCCCATGAGGTATTAATCAGATTAGGAACACATAAGTAGAAACTCAAACTTGAATAGAATCATCACAGAATCATAAACCAGTTTAAATTGGAAGGGGCCTTTAAAGGTCACCTTGTACAAACTACCTGCAGTAGTTACATCTTCAACTAGAGCAGGATGCTCAGACCTGTCCAACTTGACATGGAACATTTCAAGGGATGGGGCATCTACCACCTCTCTGGACCAGTGTTTCATCACCCTCACTGTATAAAATGTCTTCTTCATATCTAGTCTAAATCTGACCTCTTTTAGTTTAAAACTACTAACATTGCAAAAGGCCTTGCTAAAAAGATTGTCACCATCTTTCTATAAGCCCTTTTTTGGTACTGAAAGTGCACAATAAGGTGTCCCCAGAGCCTTCTCTTCTCCAGGCTTAACAAAGCAAACTGTCTCAACTGGCCTTCTTGGCTACAAACACACATTGTCAGCTCATGTTCAGCTTTGCATCCACCGGTACCTCTAAGTTCTTCTCCATAGGGCTGCTCTCAATCCTTTCGTCCCCCAGCCACGATACTGGGGATTGTCTTGACACATGTGTAGGACCTTGCTCTTGTCCTTGTTAAACACATGAAGTTCACATGCACCCACTTCTCAAGTGTGTTGAAGTCTCTCTGGATGGCACCCCATCCCTCTGGTAGATCAACTGCACCACTCAGCTTGGTGTCATTTACAAACATGTTGAGGGTATATTTGATCCCACTGTCTGTGTCATTGATGAAAATATTAAACAGCAAAAGTCCCAGCACAGACCCCAGAGAGACAACATTTGTCACTGGTCTCCATCCAGACATTGAGCCTTTGACCAGTACTCTCTGGATTCAATCATCCAGCAAATTCCTTATTTACTGAACAGTTCACACATCAAATCCACCTCTTTCCAATTAGAAGAAGAAGGCCACTAGGTTGGTCAGGCAGGACTTGCCCTTGGTAACACCATACTGGCTGTCTTGAATAAAAGCACATATATAGAATTTACCCTCAAGTTAACATGCACGATTATTTTTCAAGTGGACAAGGCTGAACTTTCTGAGATTTTCCTAGAGACAACACATGCTATGAAGAGATCTTAAATTCAAATAGAAATTAACCCAAAGGTCTGATTTTTAGAAACAAAAAATTAAGTATTTCCACCTGGGTCAATCTTACCTGCCACAGTGCAGAAACCAGTCTTTTTACTTCCTTCCTGAAAAATGTATCAAGCAGAAAGTAGTCTGTGGGCTTAAGTCTGGAAGATAGGGCAAAGAAAAAAAAAAAAAAAAGAAGATTTACTATATTCACCTTCTTTTCAAACAAAAAACAAAGGAAAAAGAAAATTATGGGTCAGAGTTAAATATTCAATGACACAATAAAGAGACAAAAATCTTCAAACTGCCCCCAAAGAATATTTTTCACCCAAAATGCAAATAATACTTTGCTTTGATTCCCAAATCGCCAGGGTCACCACTCTGTCCATGCAGGGCAATGCATGCCCATTTAAAGGATCTTTAGAGTATTTTTATTTATCTATTTTTATTGTTATGTCCCACCTGATTTTTCCCACATATTCTCAACAATAAATGGATTATAACTAAAGACACCAATTTTATACTGTGTATTTGCTGTAAAATCACATTTATGTAAATACTGACTTCACACTTTCAACATGACAAAGGAGTTGATATCTTACAGACAATAATGTCAAGAGCATAGACTGAGTCGAGGGCTGTCTTCAGGTAAGAAATCATTTAAGTAAGGTTATCTCAAATTTTACTTCCTTTTAAAAAGCTTATCAAGTAGAGGATAAGCTTTATTTTTTAGATTCCTGCATTTCAGCATTGCCTGAGGGAAATTTCAGAAACCTCGGTCCCAGAGGAAATTTGCATGGACTTCTCTTGACCTCTGCCTTTAATTTCTGTAACCCTTTTCACTGAATAAGGGTTAAGTGCATCATTGTGTAGCCTGTGCAGGCAAGGGATAAAAAGGAAACACTCTTCAGTACCTTCATTTCATTCTCCATCTGTAAGGTCCTTGAGGGCATCCCTTCCCTGGCCACTGGGACTCCCCTCACCCTTCCCATCTCTCAGGACCCCACAGCCCCCACAGTGTCATGACACCATATGCCCATGAAGAGGCCTAATGTCAATGTAGAAATAAAAATGTGACAGCTAGAAGCTAACATTTCTGTTTTACAGGCAACAGAACACAAGCAGTTATTGTTGATTCTGGCAAGAGGCTTAGTTTTACAGTCTAATTTGAATATAATAAAGATCAGAGAGATGCCTTCACTACTCAAACTCCTTCCTTTGGTCTCACTCCTAACAGAGCATTTTTCTCTTAGAGCATTCTGTTATGAAGAAGTGGATGCCTCAATATAAACATTATTTTTTCTTGCTTCTGGACCTGAAGTTTTGATTTATGATTTGTTTATATTTCTTTTTTTTTTTTTTTTTTTAATGGGAATTTTCTCCAGCTCCATTCTAATGTTTGACTTATAAGGCAGTTCTACTACATTTTTGACCAAACTTGTACTATGTGGCACATCACTGTAGTATTTCAGAAGGAATACAAGCAATAACCACCTGCCCTGTCTTTTCTAAATGGTCATTCCTAAGTTTGAAGGGCATTCCACAACTTGACAAAGCCAAACTTTTTGATTGGAAAATTTCAAAATGAGCATCATTGTTAAAATTATCAGCTTCCACTGGGGACCAAGCTTCAAGCTAGCTTTAGGGTCTCCTGCAATAAAATTCATGATGAACTCATTGTCCTGGCTGCCAAACACCAATGTGAGGCCCTTGACAGCATGATGATATCAAACCTCCAAATAGAAAACAATTCTTCTAGCAGACTGTAGCTTCCGGCAAAGTGCACAGCTTGATACAGTCATTAGTTTTTATGCAGTTTGAGAGCAAACATTTTACTGGGAACCCAATTTTCTTTTGGCAGAAAAGACTATTAGGCACCCCAAACATGACAAGTGTCAAAAGCTCCTTCCAATTGAAGCATGTCATTGACATAAGGTGATTTTCCATCAGCTATGTATGTATACTTTGTGTGCTTGGTTTGAGCATTAAAAACACAACAACAATAACAAACAGAGGGAAAAAAAGAGCTTAGCTCTTGTGATCCTTTCTAGTGCTTATGGTTAATATTTACCTTAAAAGTTTGCAGAAGGGTCTTCTATAAAGTCTATATTCAAAGGATGCTTTGATTTTTGAATAGGTAACAGCCTTGTGTTTTTCATTATGCAAGGACAGCTGGCAAAGCATGTGGGCTGTGAAATAAGCAGGAGGCTTGATAAAATCCATCCTGAAAGAAAAAACAAGGTTAAGAGCAATGAGCTGTGACTGACTAGAGCTGTGGGAGCTTGGAAACCTTCTCCCCAAATGCAAATGCTTAAGGTTGCTTATCTGAATTGTCTGTTGAAAGACATTGCATTGTGCAACAACTTGAAGTGTGGGAAGATGAAGTTCAGACCTATCCTTTGCTACTCTTCAATGCCCAGCACCCTCTCCTAAGAAAGTGCTCAACTTGCAAAATCAGTTTCTACTGGAGAGGCACATACTATACTGGAATATAAAATAAGATAGATTATGCTTTTTTTAGTTTCAAGGTCTCTTCATACATTTTTTTTTCTTAATATAGACAAAATAATCTATTATCAGACACAAAACTACCATGGATGGCTCTAGAGCTCCATTTCTAGATGTTTAGGATATGGGACTCCAACACTATTGCCTCAGAAGAGGCATTTTATCACTGAACAATATACCAAAATTTCTATTTACTGTGCTAGTTCTAGAAGTAAAAGTTAGATCAGATAACTATTTTTCCTGAAGAGGCTCTTCTTTTTCTAGTCTATTCAGTCTTTAAAATGACCTGAACTTCAAATGTTGTTTCTAGAGTTTATCTATAGATGTTTTTTACTCTTTTTTACCTTTTTCTATTACTCCATTTATTGTGAATTATTTCTCCCTGAGCTTTATGAGGTCTCAGAATCTTATTAAGAATTTCTCACTTAAATTTGCTGAGGATGACTAAGGAAAAAAAGAGATTGTTTTACCCATTATTTTCAGGAAATATGTCCTAGAGATGTAGTGTTCAAAACTACAATAGATAAAAGCAAACAAACAAATCCCCAAACCCTGACACTGAATTTATTAAAGACAAGATGACAAAGATGGATATAATATAAATGGAGTCAAAAGTCTCAAATCTTTAACATTTTAAAATATTTTATCAGTAATCTGGCAGGTAATAACAGACCAAGAAACTTTGTTTCTCTTCCTTGACAAGATTGTATTGATAACCTCAGCCTGCTCTGGAAATGTTGGTATTTGCTAGATCCAACACTGGTGTCCTTATTGAAAAACTGCATTACAAAAGGGCAAGCTAACCTCAAAATAAATTCAGTGAAATGGGTAAAGATGTAGCACACCTGAAATGAAAACTCTGACAGACTGATGGAAATCCAGCATAAATACAAAACAAAATTAACTTCAATATCATTCAAGGAATATGAAAAACCAGGATGATTTCTTGTGTTAAATAGCATGTTACATTACTAAGGTCTGATGATGTTTTCTGAGTGATCATGGACAGTTTTAGAGAAGCCAGGACCTTCTTTGTATAATGTATAATTCAGGTATATGTAAAAAGTTTATTTTGCAATTTGTTCTATTAGTTTCAAAGTTACTGCCTAAGTTGTACCGATGATAAATTATTTTTCAGTAATAGGTATATGATAAAACATTGCTCATAGCAAGCTTTATTTAATGGTAAAAAAGAATCCTAAAGTTGTCTTTGACTTGCTCAGGACATTTCCTGGTGAATGCAAAGTATACTTCTTGGCAGTCTCTGCTCAGATGCTGTGAAAATAGTCAAGCTGACCAGACACAATATAGTCACAAATCAAGAAGCTGCAATACAGATACCAAGATGAATGTGAACAGATGCTAAATGGTACACAGGGCCAGGACAAGGTCAAAAGCCAAAAGGATGAAGTACTGAAGACAGGCATATATGGGAAGCTGCCGCTTTAAGCTTCTAACACAACTAAATACTGAACGTGATTTGGGACAGGAGTTGCTGCTTCACCCAAGGAGGTGTGATGTGATCAGTGAGGTAGTTAACTGCATTTTTTCTTGGAAAAGCGTATCTACTGACTTTTATTGAGCTCATATCAAAATCTTTAATCTCAACTCTGCAAAAGAAAAGGCTTTATATCATAAACCTCTGAAAGGATATAAACTTTTTAAAAGTTGTTTTAAAAATGAATGTACTCCATATGAATGATTTAAGAAAATCATGTGGAAAGATACATTTTTATTAAGATGAGATTGATTAATCCCGACCAGAGCGGAACAGAAGTAGTAGATAGTGACAGGATTAAAAAATAAAATAACCTGACTCTCCAAAGGAACATATAATGGTTGAAAGACAAAGGCAAGTTCTAAGTATTTTCCCATTACCTGTCCAGGAATACTGCAGTGTACTAGGTAGATTAGACTTGATTTGATTATGTGATCTTGGACTATCTAAAGGACATTTGGAAAATATAAATACATACAATTTGATAATGTTCATTTGTAATTGGAGTATAATCTTTTCTATAAGACATTTCAAAAAAGCTATTTGAAAGAAAATATCCTACATAGTATAAAATAATATGTAAAATTACAAGTGTTAGAATTTTATTTGATGTAACAATGCATCAGAATATCACATTGTAACCTATATACTTGGTAATATCTTTTAATTTAGTGAAAAAATGTCAGAAAGAATCTACACTTGCACTAATGTATGCATACTGACCACTGCATTGCTCTTGTCCTTATAATTCACTGCAAATCACATGGTTTTGATCTATTGGTGATCTCACAGCTACAGATTAGGTGAGAACCACATCTGCAGAAACCTGAAAAATAGTTTCTTCATTACTGATCAGAGATTCAATATCTTCCTTCAGGGCCTGATCTATCGTTTGCTCTAAGTGTCTGAAAAAGGTCTCCAAGCAGTTAGCTTGTTTTGTTTTTTTTTATCGTTTCTTTTTAGTTTTATGATCTTGGGAGCTGAAAGCTCATGTCTGCAGTTCCAAAGGTCAAACCTTACATAAAGGATTTTCTACATTGTTCAAATTCTTCCTATTAATAAGAATGTATCAGAGATTTAAGCAGTTCAATAAGTGGAAGAGATGAGCTAGCATGAAAATATAAAACCATATAATCCCAGCCTGCTGAGATACACTGATAAGTTTTCTCTTGTGTAGTCAGAGCATCTGTCATAAAAAGAGACAGATTTTTGTGAACAGTTTGCAAAATTTATTGGTGTACTATATTAATAACAAATACTGTTCTGTATGAAGAACAAATATGATCTTTTTTTTTATATTCGTCTGTTAGCTACATTTTGCTAAATATAGATATGCTTCTCCATTTTTCAGAAAGTTATAATAAGCTTATAACAAATTCATAGCCTCTCTTAAAAAACCAACAATCAATAAAAACAACCTAAACAAGAACAACAACAACAAAAAAAAGAAAAAAAAAACAACATCAAGATATCCATCTACATCTGTACAGAAGAGTTTTCAGAAGGTGTCTAGAACAACACTGGTAAATTTATTCCTCTACCACCCCAGAAAGGGACATATTTTTAGCACCATCAGTATTGCGATTCCCTCACTATTTATGATAGACATAAAAAACCATAGCTGACTTTCTGAAGTCAATCAATAAAACTGCATTTATCCCAAAGAGGGTCAAGGCCTATTTGTATCCCCACACATGATGTGGGGACATCAAATAAAACAATCCATACGGAAAAAAAATTGTAACACCTACAGATGTCTTTCCCATGATCTATGGAAACTGGAGAAAATATCTTCCTTTGTTTTATAAATGTATTTTCACTACTGGAAAAGACACTGCTTTACAAAGCATTTAATAATTAATATGCAAAACTGTTTTCTGGTACAGCCACAGTAAAACATATGACTGGCAAATGAAATTAAGACCATAGGGGTAGAGTGGAATGCTTTAGAAGTGGTCACAGAATTTTCATTATTGTATTGCTTGAAGACAGGAGTGTCTTCTTGTTTTGATCTTACTCTAGATTCCTTTCTTCCTATCCTTTTTTCTCTCTCAATATTGTTTTGATAAAAAGGTGTTTCCATCAGCTATTCATTATGTGTATAGCTTGTGCAATGGAGCTTGTATTGAGCGACTCATTCAAAGGTATTTACTCTAGTTATGACTCCACCTATTCATTTGTATGTGACTCTTCCTACTCCATATTCATATAAATTCCCTATTCACAAAGTCAGCCAGCAACGCTCAATAATAATGAAAATAACAGTCACCTTTACTAGATACATAGCTGATGGGTACCATTCCAACTTTTGGCTCTGGAAGAATGCCACAGTTAAAAGTACCCTAAATTTGCTCCTAAATCTCTGAACTTTAACATCACCTTAAAATCATAGCTCATAATAAACTGAATATTTGCATTCAGCTTTCCCACCATCATACTTGTCTGTTAATTGCCCTGCACTGTCACAACAGTAAGGAAAGAGACAATATGTAGGTACCCAGAAGCTTAATGCCTTCTAAGAACAAAAGCACTTTGCTGCTCCAACAGTAAACTCTACTAACATTCCATCAATTTTCTCTATAATAGGAATAATTTTGTCTCAAACTGAGTGATTCAGATGACAGGTATTTCTTTCCTGCCCTCCACTGTCAAATGGAGTTTCATTTTGCATGCAGGTTCCTCTTTGTGGAGGAAGTATTAATTCTTACAGTAACAGTTCAGTAAGCAGAGACAAGACTTTACATTTTGCAAGTTATATAGTTTTCCATATTCTTTAAAGTACTTGCTTCCCTGAGAAGAAAATCTCCTAGGCAAAGCAAAGACTGAAAGATCATTCAGGATAAGCACAAAAAAAATTATTTAAAGGTTATATCCTTCCTTGGAGAAGATGCTGTAAAGAGAGAGAATATAAACTAGACTGGAGATTAACAGTCTTGCAAGGCTGACATGTAAGAATGTATTTTTACTTTCCAATTTAAACTGAAAAATTTGAGGAAGACAGAAAGGCCAGTGCTTGCAGCTCCTGGCTTTTCCTTAGCCTATTGAATGCATCCTGTCTAGTCTTTCCTTCACATGGACAGGAGGAGAGACTCTTACACTGTTTCTGGGGCTTCAGCTAACCTCATAAAGTCAGACTTGGCATCTTGGTGGTATACTGCAATTTGTATTATGTATGTATAAATAATATATATTTTTATATATAATACATAAATATATAAATAATTTCAATGTTACCTCAGT
>JAOEGS010009314.1:52887-63011 GCA_025447755.1 Corythornis vintsioides | reverse complement strand
ATGTAATATACTGCAAATTTGTATATAATAAACCCATCTAACTTAAGGCTAAGCACACAGACTTTCATATGTGGTATTAAGCACCTCTTGCTTTAATCTTGTCTATTTATTTGATTCAACAGAGTTTTTTCAGAAGTTTTATTTATTTCTAAAAGTCTCCTCCATCTTGTCAAAGTTACAGATTCTATTTAAACATAATTTCAAAAATAATTAATGAGTTAAATGATGGATATATTAGAAGAGATAAGATTGTAAAAAGAAAGCTTCTTTATATTTTTCAAAGCATTTAGCTAGTGGCCTTCCAGAGACTTTCATTTCATTGATAAACTATCTTATCTATAACTTTTAAATGTTTAAAGATAAATCCATAAAGTAGATAAATTCTGTGCGAGGGGAAAGAGAATTACAGAGGGATTCAGAGTACCTTTTAAAACTAGTTGTCTTTTTACACTATGGTATAAGAGTGAAAAAATACCAGTATCAGGAATGTAGTTACTTGATTTACAAGACAGCTCTGTCATTTATATCAAATAAATTTAAATTGGTTGAGCCTTCTGTCTCTATTTTAATTAAAAAATATCAGTAAACTTCATAGGCTGATGAACATTGGCAAATCACTCCTTCAATTTATTACTGTTAATAGCAATATCTTCTCTAGACAAATTGTTGTTAAATGTGCCTGGGGATCTTGAGACTAACTGTGCAGCTAGAAGGAAGGATCCTGTCTTGACTGCACAAATGCCAGTCACTGGAGGTGTCCCTTCCACAGAACATGATTTCTGAGGTAAGGGATGTTAATACAGGATGACCACCCTACAGATGTCTTTCACAGGTGATGCATATTGTGAAGAATGGTGCATTAATAGAAAGTATTGCTTCCACATGAGCCAGTTAACATCATTATGAACACAGTGTGATTGCCAGGTATACTGCTTAAAGCCAAAAAGATCTCACCTAAATTACCTCTTTTCATTCAATTTCTGCTAGTTGGCAGGGTTGGTTGAAAAAAAAATTTTAGTACCTTGGAAAAAGATGTTATAGCAGAGTTCAAAAATAGCTTATAAATAAAATACCCAAGTGCCTAAAAGCTATCAAAACTGAGTTAATTAAAACAAAGTTCAGTGAGCAAAAAATTTAGTTTTGTAAAAAAAAAATAATTTTAAATTGCAAAAGCTCTTCTTTCCATATGGTTTGACATATCCTGTATCCAGGCTTGCTCAAAATGTGTCAAGAATTACTATTGTGGGCATATTATACAACTTCTCTGTTATATGTTTAACCTTAGAAGAAGACAGGAAGACTCTCTGGGGTTGAGAAGTGAACAAGAGCTTCACATTCTTTTGAGGTACATCATCCAGAAGTCACAAGACAGCTGAGAATATTCACACAAATGAACATAGCCTGCCCCAAAGTTAATACTCAAAAAAATCCAACTGCCATGTTAGAAAACACCACTCTGAGGGCAGACTTCCTTGCACAGTGGCTGCATTTGAAAAATGTCAGGCCCTCTGACTCCAATCAGGGACACAGGAACTTGTCTGTACCACTTCAGGACCCTCACTGTGATGAACCACAAGGAACTACAATTTTCCTCACCAATTGCTCAGAGACCTCTGCACCACATATAATGTGTTCAATAAAGTTATCCTCAGCTCTCGCTTCATCTTGTCCCACGTTCTCATCAGCAAAGACAGTTAAACATAGTATGACATTTCACAGAAGTGTGGTGCAGTTCTTCCTAAACTTCTAACATGCTGTCCGCTGAAATGATGAACTTCCCACGCCTACCCCAAAATCCACTGACAGGATTTTTTTTTCAGGGATATTTGTACCACCTCCTCCATCCTGTTCTTAAGTTGTGATGGAGAAAGTCTAGACTTCTCTGCTTCATCTGCACCCAGCATCTACAGTCACTCTCTACAAGCAGTCTGAGACATCCTAATTAAACTTACATAAGTGTCTTCAAATGAATTTTACCAAAAGTTCACAGTCTCAGTTGCAATCTCTATTGTCTTTGCACAAGAAAACTCAGCATCATCTGGGTCCTGTTTAAGTTGCAGCTCTCTAGATCTACTTAGAGCTAGACACATAAGTAGATATCAAACTTTTCAAAAATGGATTTTAACCTGAAATATGCTGAGCTCCACACTGCTGCAATATTAGCTCTTTGCTGAAGAGTTAGGTAACTCAAAACTTGCTTGCATAGAACTGCATTGCAGTTACTTCTGTGAAATTATTGAGTTACGGATAACCAGCTTTGGCAAGTTTTGCCTCTTGACTGCAATATAGATATACTTTTAGATGACAGTATTCTGCCATTTTCAAATCCACATAATCTATCCTGACTTTAAATACTTTAAACTAGTTTTTTTAATTTTTAGTCATCACGCAAATGGATAGTGACAAAATTAATCAACACAATGAGTCTTGCTACCAAGACTACAAAAAGGCAATCACTTAGGTTTTAATGAGTTTTTTTTCTATATTACTTTGGATATAATATATAACTCATAACTGGAGTATAAAGAATTTATTTGCAAATACATTCCCATAGGCTCATGTTTGTCTTCTAACACTACAACACTCCTGCTCTCAGAGCCAAGTGAGTAAAGTCCATGCAGCCCTTTCCACTGCATCCAACTCAAACCTGCATGCATAAATCAAGGTTTCTGCAGTACTTTAGCTCTGCCTATTAATGGGGAAACAAAACTAGCATAATATAGTTTCAATTTTTAAACCAAAGAGCTAAACATAATCTGAATGTACAGTGTGTGGTCTGGTATAGTGAGGATCAACAATTATTTCAGATTCCTTGCTTTGTCCTGTTCATTACTTTCCTGCGAATGTAAGGTATGTTGTCTCAAATTTACTGCCTGCTTTAATGTGGCAAATTAAGATGTTCTGGATGGATTACACATTGAGAAATGGATGCTTATCTGAATGGGTGTGACAAGTGCATAAAAAGCTTAAAGAAGGATTTGTGTATACCAATTTAATACCCTATCTTTTCAATTAGATTAAGCTCTGAAATTTGACCCATTGACCTTAAGTCTTGACCTCTCTGGAGAGAGCATGCCAGCAAACTCATTCAGGGTATACTGCAGAAATAGAAAGGACTCACTTATAAATAAAGTTATATTGCAGTATTCACAGATCTGTTGCCATGCCACCAGAATTAAAGTGATTTTGTTATCCAATCAATGACTGTTAGCAGGAAAATTTCTGTGACTGGTCCACTTGAATGAAAAGATATTTTTAACGGCTAAGACCATGGATTTTCTACAGGTTTACTAATTAAAATGTTAATTATCTAAGCCTTTGAAGATATTTTATTTAATGTGAACATTTCTTAGTAAGATATCCTCAGAGAACTCTGAAAACTATTGTTAAAATCCTAACATTTATTTATAGAAAATTCCCTCACTATTCTAATAATTTATTTTTACATATTCTGTTTTCTATCAGTATTACATAGGAATAAAATTAGAGTGGTTTTTTTTTTTAATATACTATTGTAATGTATAAGATATTGCCTTTTAATGAAAATGCAAAATTAACTCTTTTTTCTACTTTAGAGGAGCTATCCCACAAAGCTATTCTCCGTTACTTAGAGCTTCTTTATGCTTTAATTTCTACCATTAGTCTTCCCTCCAGCACAGTTTGCTCTGAATTGCCACTAGCAAATGCAAAGACTGGGAAAAATCTTTGATTAAACCAGCTGACATAATCAGCCCCTTTTAAACAATAAACTGAAAATTGGTTAAGCCATTAACCAAAATGTAAATGTATATTACAAAATATAATTTGTAGACAACTCATAGCTTGAAAGTTGTGTGAAAATCAGATATAAAATGTCCTGGACAAAGCGTGTTTGACTGAAAAGTTTGTCTATAGTTGCTTGGTTGTATGTAGGCCCCAACACTTAATTAAGAAATTAAATTATTGTTCTCTGGATAGTCTAAATTTCCATTGAAACACCATAAAAAGGTATTTTCCTTGTGCATCTTCTCCCATCCTTCTCTTTGGACAAAGCTATTCATCTCTAGGTTAATTTTGATAACATAGTCTTTCTTTTCTGAGAATTTTGTCTATTTAAAGAAAGAAGTACCAAGGAGATATATTATCTCAGCAAGTCAATGTTTCTAAGCCATTACATGTACCATAGAACCTCACAGTTTTTTGTATATTATCATCCATGCCATTTTTTATGCCTATTAGGATAATGACTAAGTGATTATTAAATATTATGACACTTCATTTCCCTAAGAAGTGCTTAAAATATAAATAGAATTATTCTAAAGAAGGCATCTCTTGAGAACAGTCTCTAATAGCTACAGCTGACAATATCCTGTGACATGTCAATGGAATTTTACACTACAGAAAACAATTATCCAAGAAGCAGGCAGTGGAAATGCAATAATGTCCAGAGACAAACCAAAATATTGTAAGCACAACGTTCACTAGCAGGATAAAGCATGTGTATGGCTTGCTAGCTGTCTTAGCCATTGCTGTTTCTACTGTCAGGTGTACAAGACTTTATTTCTGGGTCTTTTGTTTCCACCTGCTATTTCAGTGCCTGCACAAGAGTTGCAGGTATTAAGGCATTTGCTTACCTGATGGATATATTTTAGTGAAAATTTTGAAAAGCAACCTAATTTCCTTTCAAAAATCTTCTGTAAAAGTGCTTGTTAAGCATCATGTTATCTGCTATACAGGCATAATTTTCTATGTCTGTTTAGATTATAAACTGCTGGGGTTGAGGGTTACTTATATAATTCTTATAATGAAGATTTTGAAGGTTTGAAAATTTAATCAGTTGAGAAAATATCTATTTGGTTCATCAGACTGGGATTTCAAATAATGTTATTCAGACTGACACTAAAGAGATGAAAAACAGCTGTGCAGGTCTTCAGCTTTTTAGATCATGAGGAATACAGGAAGAGAAGGAAAGAAGATAAACAGGGAAAGATGACTGTAAATGAGATGCTTTATATTTAAGTAGTTTTCGTTACAGTTAAACCTACAGTTTGAATACAAAACATGCCTAAATATGCCTCTGAAATGTACTTTTAAGAAAAGTTTACACAAAGCAAATGTACCATTTTTATGTTAATATGTGGTTTAAGGCTCTTATTAATCATTAAGAAATTTAACTTCCCCTTGAAAGTTATCTGCAAGTGAAACCCTAATTAAATAGGGATACATTCATTATCTACTTTGTTCTTATCTACACTAAAAAGTTTTACTTAATGTAGCTCTTTTAAGAGGGGATGGAATTTTGCAGTGAGTAGCTATACTACTTCATAATTTCATTTGGATGCAATTATACAAGGATAGAAGTGCTTCTTGAACTGCTAGCAGAGATTATTTACTTTGATGTAACCAAAAGGAAAATATAAAGGTGCAACTGTGAATATGTAGCTCTGAAGTGTCAGTGAAGAAGAGCACAGAAAAAGGAAAATGACTGTATAATTTGAAGGAATGAATTCTTTGTTGTGAGGACGGTAAGGCATTTGAACACGTTGCCTAAAGCAGTTAGGGATGCTCCCTCCCTGGAAGGTTTCAAGGCCAAGTTGGGTTTTGAGCAACCAGATCTAGTGGGAGGTGTCCCTGCCTATGACAGGGAGCTTGGAACTAGATGATTTTTAAGGTGCCTTACAACCCAAATGATTTTAGCATTCTCTGATTCTATGACTTAGAACATATGGTGAAAAGCTGTCAGTAGAAGCTGCCCAGCATAAAACTTACTGGATGTGAAAAGCCCTCAAAGAGCTTTGGGTCTGGACTCTGTAAGAGAACAGTACTAAAATAGCTCCTGTGTAAATTATTATCATATCAGTATCTAGAAGAACCCCAGTTTCCAAAATTTGGTACACTTAGGTTCAACTCATTAACTATATCCAAGTCAGTAAAGTCTACCAAAAAGAATACTTTCATGTTGACATTTCTGACAGCTTCTAAAAGTTCACCAGTTTTATATAACTATTTGTTTTATTTTATGCATTTTAAATGCTGACAAACTGTAGGTTGTTCTATCACGAAATCATTAACAAATTACTATTAGTGGATTACAGCTGAACACAATCCCATGTACTTTTCCTTAACCCCAGAGGTCAACTCATGAATACGCTTAATTTTATATGTTTGAAAAGTGAAAGCAGAAATAAAATGCTATCAAGAATCTCTTATTCTGCAGACAATCAGAGTAATATGTCACTGGAAACATGAAGAATAGAGAATGAATGTCTAGCCTACACTTCTGATGTCATGTTACAACTTTCTGCTTTATTTTTTGTGGTGTTTTGTTTGTTTTTGTAGAATCTAATACCTTCTCTTGCTGTGATTTTTCTTCTAAATCCTGGAAGTGCTACCTGTCTCTGTCTCAGCAATATTACTTCTCCTTTCAGTTCTCTGTCTCAGCAATATTACTTCTACTTCCAGTTTTGCCCTGTTCATTTCACCTTGCACTGCCCTGTGAAATTTCTGAAGGTTCTTTCAACTATTTACCAATGTCCTCTGAAGCATGAGCCACAGCTGCCCAGTAATGTTGTTGCCAGCAGTGAGGGCTGGAGAGGTTGCAGGGAACTGGGACCCACACAGTCAGATGCTACAGAGGTAGTAGGAAACTGGAAAGATAACCGGAGCTTAGAAAAGCAGACATCAGGAATATGGAAAATAAATAAAATATATTATTAGAGAATAGAAAGTCATAGCAAGCCTTCTCCACACTCATTTTTCAAGTCATTCTTAATAATTCTATATAGCTTGTATTAATCCACTGATTATATTGATTTGCCCAGAGCTAAAAGATAGTAAAAATAAAAGATAGAAAGATAGTAGTCCATGCTAGGTTTTTACAACTGAATATAATTAATTATATAAAAACGTAGCCTGTAAACTCCACCACAAACTTCTCCATTCAGTTATATAGAAGCTATAGTATTTGTATACAGCCTAGCAAAATGGAAGCAACAACTTTTTGTTTCTGAGAATCACAAAACAATAGATGAACAATACAATCAACTTGAAACTTTTGGTAAAATTATAAAACCTGAAACTTAAAAAAGAAAGGATTATCTGGATTAGATTTCTGACAATTCATTTTGGCAGTATATTACAGCTTAATACACCGTGATCAAACAGCTATTTTCAGTCATTACACACAATTTGAAAGTGTGATTATGGAAGAAGTAATGAGTTGTTTTGGTTTGTTTTTTTTCCCCAGTTTATTTTTTTATCAATTTAGATTATCAAACTAGCAATGCCAGAATAACAACTGTATTTCTGACACAGTTAACATCCAGAATTTGCTTCATAAACTCAGATAACTTAGATCATGACTAGCACATCAATCTTCTTTGATTTTAGAGCACAGGCATATTTCACTACCACATGGAAACTCTGCATGAACCATCACTTCAGAAGTTCTTCAACAAATTGAGATTTAACATCATTTTCTCTGCTGACTCAGTCATTTCTACTAAGGAGTTTTTCTATGAAAGGAAAATAAGCCTTGCAGAGAAGAAACTAAATGAGAGGTAGAATACAATCTATGTTTTGGCAAAATGTGTAGGTAAAATAAACATAATCAGTATTTTTTTACTTTTATAATGTGCTGGTCATCTGCATATGCATAGGAGATCAAATCACTTTTCTTGGGACCCATCTCTCAACAGCTCTTGCCTGCAAATGCACCTCCCTCTAGGATGGAAGTTGCCAGCCATATTGAATCATGCATATATTAATTCAAAAGGCTGAGCAGATTCCTGGGACAGGTTGTGTTAGGTCTGTTAATTTTTTAGTTTATCGTTCTGTGTACTTGCTGGGTATAGTCTGCCATCTGCCAAATGTCATTCAGAGATTGCTGCATTTTAGTAATGCATTAAATTTCATTTGACTGTAGTTCATATTAGCCTATTGGTTTTTCAAAATGATTGGGATTTCTTGAAGGTAAAAAGCAGTATGCATTAGTGATAGTCTCTTTTATTCACCTGAAATACCAAGACTCCTGAGTCTAGTTAACTAGCCCATTTCACTACATCTCTCTTTTTAAGACTGATTTCTTCTCAACAGCTGTAATAAAAGACTTCCAGCTTAATTTACTGAAAATGGCATCTGACAATCTGTGACATTTGATATCACACAACCCATTCTATATCCTTTCTTTGTAGTCTCTTGTCATGAGGGATGACTGTTCTCTAAACCAAACTTTTAACATGTGTGGTCCTCAGGCTTATAGTTCCCCTGGCACAAACAACTACTGTTCCAGTGCATGGCTCACTATTTCAGCACTCACATCATAAGGACAAATGCTTTCTAAACTTTACTAGTCCTGTGTGGCATTTAATGTGGTGGAACAGATGCAATTTTGCTGCACTGGTTCAGTCACTGGTTGTGGCCAAGAAGATTGCTTCTGCACATCCCTATTTTATTATTCATCACTGGAATAGACTACGCAACAAGATAAATCTGGAAAGTGTGATGGAGAGGGAAAGGCAATCTGTTTCAGTAATGTAAAGTTAAAAGAACAGATCTGGTGGTATTCTGCAGATATCCACACAAGTGGAACACTTGTGAAGCTGTCTAATCAAACAGATGAGGCTGAATAAAAGAAAGAAATAACAAATTTTGAAAAAGGTGTAAGGAATCATTGGCTCAGTCTGTTTTGGGAAGAAGAAAAACTGAGGTTCCTAAAAAAAATGAAGGACTAAATTATTTTTTTCCCCAAAAAATAATTAAATATAAATTAATCTAGTTTTAAAATTAAAAATTCTAAGAAGGGAAGGGAATTGTCTGAAGCAATAGATCATTTATCAGTCAATGAAGACTTGGTCAATGAACAATGGTAGCAGTTAAAATGATGTTACCTGGACATTTTTTCTTTGAACTTTACCCTCCCTTGTCAGTTAAAAAATATTATGCGCAATGTGATACACTCCCATCCCATTTATCTTTCAAAAATATATGCTTTCATGCAAATAAAATTATGAAGTTGATATAGTAAAATATATGGACATCTTTGGAAGGATGCTGGATTTTTTCAGTCAACTTGGTGAAGTCTATCTTGAAAACATGGTGGTTCTTGGCTGGCTTTTTGTCCCTTCTCTGTGAACCCAAGCATTGAATGACAATACCTGATACGATGTTTCAATATTAAGCATCAAATAAGTCTCAAATGTTCATCTACTTTATATATTACAAGAAATTTCAGAAGATTTTTGCCTTCAAATACTTGTTTTATATGTTCTAAGGAATTCATTTTTCATTGTTATTTTTCTAAGATCTGACACATCACTTCCCTCTAAACCACTGTTTCAAACATGCCTCTGAAGTATTGAAAATTCTTCATTCCAAAAATGGAAGAGAATTATAATTGATTTTTGTTATCTAAGTCTTGTTTTGTGTCAAAACAATAAGCCTCCTTTTGTGATCTCATTGAAACTTCATTTATCATAGTTTTGCAGGAACAGATGGCAAAGCTGGAAGTGACAAGAGCATGCAACTGTAATTGCTTGTGCTTGAGATGGGACAGAGCAAATATATTTTGTTTTCAAATTATAAAATGGTAAATAATGAGCATATAGAATTGTAATCTGTCTAAAACATTTAAATATGGCTGTGAACTGCTAGGATTATTGGCAACTATTTACTAATGTATATGTAGTGTGACATGAAAGTTTGTAGCATGGCTGAGCTTGAGTTCCTCCACCTCTCACCTCCCTTAGTGGAACAAATAAGCAGCAATTTTGTAGGTTGTTTTGTTGATGTAGATATCACTTCCTCAAAATTTCAAGAACAAAATCACTTCAGATCAAATCAATGTGAAGATCACTAGAGTAACATCTGGGTATTAATCACATTATTGGCTTTACCTCTATACCAAGCTGTCAGAGTCCAACACACTCGTTCTTAATTGTAGGGAAAGGGTTTATTTCAAGAATCGTTGATACAGCAGCTGTATGTTCTTTTAATGTTTTTTCTTATTATTTATTTACCAGTTTATTTCATCTGTCCTGCAACAGAGATATGTAAAGCATGCACAGCATTTGCCTTTCCTTTCCTTTCCTTTCCTTTCCTTTCCTTTCCTTTCCTTTCCTTTCCTTTCCTTTCCTTTCCTTTCCTTT
>JAOEGS010009314.1:22759-47489 GCA_025447755.1 Corythornis vintsioides | reverse complement strand
GTCTAGGTGATCCTGCTCAGGCAGGGGGGTTGGACTAGATGATCTTCTAGGTTCCTTCCAACCCCTAATATCTATGATTCTTTGATTCTATGATTCCCTTCCTCAAAACACCCTTCCATTACTGTAGAGAGTATATGAAACAGAGCTAAATGTCTGACTGAAAGTAGCACAGCAGAGACAGGGAAGCATTCAGACCTTGGCTCTCACAAGGACCCCCTGCTTCCTCCTACATTTGGACAGCTGGTCTGCTGCTCTTCTGCCTCACACTTGGGAGAACTTGTTCTTACACACTCTCCTCATACCTTGCACAGATCTGATGTCTCTCCTAATCTTAATTAGAGCCACATCTGTTTTCAATACCCATTAACTAGATTCTGACATTTCATAAGTAAATTTCTCGCATTTGTTTTAATAGTCCAGCCATATTCTGCTTAAAATAGAGGGAATCCCTCTTTGTCACACCTTGTACTGGGAACTATCAATAGCCTAACAGGAGTGGAAATGGAGACTGCATTCATTTTCCTTTAAAGTCGGAGAATAATGAGCTCAGCTGTTCAGACAGTGGAACAGCAGCTTCAGCTATCCTGTGTATTTCACATAGGGTACATCAATGTACTGTCATAACAGCTGTCACCAGCCAATTCATCACCAGTCAATCATTGTGCCACTTTGGTAGAAGCTATGCTAATTTGCACTGCGAGTCTCATGTAATACTGAGACTATCACATCCCTGACAGACGAGAGTCCAGGAGTGCACTGCAGCTCATCAGAAAGAAAAAAGAAAAGAAAGAAAATTTTACCTTAGAGGTGTGTCTTTGAAAAGAATGCATCTCCCCTCTTGGAGTGAGATTTCCTTATCCATCACCTTACCTCTGTTTCTTGACAGTGGCCCTAGTCAGATTTGTTTTGGTTTGGTTTTTTTTGCCTTAGCTCTCACACATACATTCGGTCTGCAGTGTCTGTGGCCAATGTCAAGAAATCTCAGTGGGGTTAAGGACAAACTTTCAAGACTGGATGCTACTTAACATCTTTTCTGCCCTATCACTTGTCCTAGGACCTATTCCCAGTCATATATGAGGAGGAATAGAGGAGTTTTGCTGAGAAGTGTTTGTGATGGATTTCAGGGCAAACAAAAAGTAGTTCCAGGGACTAGGACTGCCTATTTGAAAATTATTTTTTCTGATTCTACCTTGCAGTAGGTAGGTTAGGTTAAATAAGTAATAATTTCTTCATTTCACAACCATGTAGAAGAGGATCTTTCATTTTTTGAAAACAGGAAGGTATTTTCTAGCTCAAAAAGTCTAGTTAAGTGTAACAGGAAGGAATAGCTTGAACTCTTCAGAAAAGACCATCAAAGTAGCACAACTCAATGGATAGACTTTGTAGAGGTGCTATTCAGACTCAGTGTTGTAGATGTCAACTTATACTTCTAAGAGCTTTTGAAGACATAGGCTCAGATGTGGTACAAAAGGAGCTCCATGTGTTCTTGACTACTCAGTTAGTACACAAATATCCTACAGTTAGAAATATACCTCATCATTCCTCTCCAATTTGTATGGAGATACCTTAATGATTCCACATCTCTTCTCATGTCTCTAAATATGCTTGCTTCATAGAGCTTTTGAAAGAAATATACTACAAAATGAAGGGTTATTATCAATTTCTACTTACATGTCATTTTATGTCTTTCTTTTTGTGTGCTTCTTACAACTCAAACCAGCAGCAGTTTAAAATTGAAAAAAAAAATAGAAAACTGATAAAAAAAACATATTTGCAATTGCTCAGGGATTTTAACACATAATGCTTCTTATCTGAAATGCTCAGATTTAAAGACACAGAGTTCATGATGAAGGATCGTCTGAATTTCTTTTAACAGACATTGGGTTTTAATTTGATTTACATATTGTCACATGAAAAGCAGTGTTCACTTTCTGACTGATCATGTGGGGCTTCTTTAAATGTTATAAATAAGATGGACTTAGCTAAGGCAACTTTGATAAGGCTCCCACAGAATGTTAGGCTATTGTTTGTTTGTAGCTGTAATGGCTGGAAAGTCTCCTGATGATTTAACTGCTGAAGAAAAAAAAATTGTCTATTAGATCCTCCTATGGGTAGAGCTTAGTAGCATGAGTTTTTTGATGGCATTAATAAGAAGCTAACTGGAAGGCAATACAAACTGTGCTGTCAGAAACATCAAACAGACTCCATCTAATATACTCTAATTTAGCATTTCAAGACCAGAGACAGAATGACAGAAAGATTTTTTTTTTTTTCTGCACCAAGTCAATTAGCTTGAGGCAATGAGAGTAAATCATGGTAGATCCACCTTGTGCCATTTTTCCATTATATTTCACAAAGATCATCTTGAAAAGAGCTATCAGGTTGGCAGCTGAAATGCCAGTTGTAGGTCCCAGATTGAATAAACAGCATTTGCCAGAGAACAGGAAATTGATGTTTAACCTTCTGTCTGGGTTCATCTATGAGGTGTCAATTGTCTGCCAATCTTGTTATTTCAGGACAGTGAGAAACTAAAAGGATTCTGTGTGTAGAAGCTTTTTGCAATTACTGGGGAAGACAAGAGAGACAGAAGTCACCTAGCATGACATTGTAAGATGGCAAGAGGTACTTGGACTACTCTTCTTTTTCCTAAACTATGAAGATCTTTCAGTTGCTATGGGAAAAAAATGGGAAGAAACACTGTATAACATATTTCCTCTCATTCTGTTTTCATGCAAGATATTGATAAAACTTGCATGTTTGACATTCAGTTCAGAACACTATTTTGAAGTGAATAGAGTATTTTGAAGAAACTTCTTGAACTGATATGAGCTGCTTTGCTGATGCCAGAACATTTCATGAAGATATATTATTTTTTGTTACAATTATAATTGAAAGTGATTTTGGTGTTCCTGGTTCCAGGATTCAAATCCATTTTGACATAGTTCTCTATGGTGAAGCCTTCAAAGACTTGGGGAGAGAATAGAAAAAAAATAAAAATCTTTAGGACTTTCTTTTCTATAAAACCTGGTCTAATAATGTCTAGGTATGTTTCACAGATGGACTTCTGAGATGGATTTTGAAAGAGATCACATTAAAAAAAAATTCTCAATTGATTATGATGGCAAAGGTGATATCTTCATTAGGCCCCTGACCTTTGCCTTTCCAGCTGTCTTCTACCAAGAGCAGAGGTCATAGTTTTATATTTTTGGTTTTTTGTGGAGGTAATAATAGTGGTATGCCAGATATCAGGAATTTATAGCCAACTGCTGTTTCAATAAATTCTTTATTTCTTAGATGTAAATGTGAATGAACATTGGATATAAATGTTGACCTTCATGCTACTGTTATTTATAGAGCTGGCTTTTCACCACATCAAGTGTTGAGGGAATGAAATCACTCTGTCATGCTTGAACCTAACATCATTCAGGTAACTGCAGCAAAGATTTTATCTCAATAATCCTTGTTGAGTTTTTTGCTTGCTTTTCCACAGAATTCTGACCTTGATGTTTCTATAAATATCATAAATGAATACCCACATTCAAACTGTTGTTGTTTATAAACTTCTCTGAACAAAACTTGGGGACACAGAACTGATGATTTTTTTTTCTAAGAATTTTAGGAGAACAGCCCTGCATAACATGAACCTCTGCACATCACAGAAAACCTCTTCAACAATGAGGTTCTCCCATAATCACTTTCCCACTTACCTCTTCCCTCTTCCCATTCCTTCCTACCAGGTTACACTAAAAAAAAGAGGTTTTCTGAAATCTCTGTATACAACAAATGGATCCTAAAGTTTTCAAGGAACTTGGTTGTGCTTCATTATCACTGTTATAATCTTAAATGAATCCCCTAAAAGTGGGGGATTTACTGTGTTTTATGTCATGGTATAAGGATCACAGAAGTTAATGAAAACTGACTGATGCTAGGCTGCAAAGAAGATTTTCATGTCAATAAGCCACATTAAGAGAATTGTTTGTATGTTGTAAAGAAGCCAGTTTTGGGGCTGTTTTGTTTCATTGGTTGTTGTTTGTTTTGGGATGGTTGCTTTGTTTGTTATTTTTCCCCAACAGTTTATCTTGGACGGAATATTTCTGACTTGAGTTAATTCCAAATTGGATTACCCCCTCACAAATCTTATTTTGTCATTCTTTCAAGGTCATACCATAGTACGCTACTGTTAAACTGCTCAGACCCAATGCAATCTTCCCTATGCTGCAGTAGATGTTTTCTAATCTGAAAAGGAAATTATTTTTCATTAAAAAGATTGTTTTAGCCACTACAGCACAAAGCATGTCCTTTCAGAAAGGCTGCCTCCAAAATCTGTAATGTTCAAGAAAGATGTAAAGTGGTGCCTGAAGCACTAGCTTTCCTAAACCTTATAACCCTGTAACAAAGGCACTCAGGAAGAAGCTGTGGATAATAATAGGAAAGACTTTTCAGTTACAAATACTGTGCAATGGGGACAGAAAGAGATATTCAGTGATTTTTCTAGCAAAGTCTAATTAATTTAGAGACAGAAATTACATTAGAAAATAATGTGATAGAGTAAAAAGGACATTCTGATCTATGCATAGCCAGCATGTGATCTAACATAACAGAAAATTGGAGGCTAGTTTCTTATATCCTGGATGATTACTCCTTTAGTACAATGAGAAGGCTACATAGGATATAAGTAATTCCTTTCAACTTTATACAAGTCACTTCATAAGGAGAAGCCTGATGTAAAGTCCACGGGATCCAGGGACAGAGAACTTCAAACAGCACTCTAGATGCTATAGATACTGCTATCTGGGATTGAATTGCCAGACTCCTTCACCTCATGTTAGACACCTCATGAAGATCTCTTAAGATCAAAAGACTTGTGAATCTAGGTTCCATGAGCTTCATTTGTACTCAGTTTAGCAAAGAGTGCCTTGCTGAACCTCAGCCCATCGATCCAGACTACCCAGATCCCTCTGCAGACTCTTCCTACCCTCAATCAGATCAACATTCTCTCTTAACATGTGTAGTCTGCAAAATTACTGAGTGCAGTTTAAAGAACTGCAGTTCTAATTTAGTCTACTTTAAAGAATATTCTGAAATTTCTAAATTATGTCTTTAGCTAGTCTGTCCAAACTTGTACTCGTCACTCTGGCTGCATTGCTCCTCTCTCACACTTTACTTAGACTAACAATAAGCAAAATACGATAGTTGAAAAAATGTTTGTTTTTAATGATGAAACTAAGCTGATTAAACGTAAAATAGATTTGCCATTTTATATTTTGAGTTTTCCATTTGAGAACAGAATATAGATTTGAATTTAGTTAGATATAAAAAAATCACACATAGACATAACGTGACTGTGAAAGGTATACAGTCTGCAGTTTCTACCACTTTTTCTTTCCTACCACAACTGAAAAACAACAACACTATAGAACAACTTTGTTAAATGTGCTGTCATTATAATTTTCTTTAAAATAAATTATAGGAATCCCAGGGTTTTAGCTTTTCCCTATTTTCAGCTTCTTGACACTTCTATGTTGACAATTTGAAATATGCTGTTTGCTTTCTCACTCTATAATGTCATCTTGTAAACTGAAACATATCTTTTGTGAAGACTGTCATCTTCTTTCTTTCTCTGATTTTTTTCCAGGCCTTTTGAATAGAAATTCCCTCTGAAAGTGCAGATAATTAGTAACCACAGCTATTTCCCTCCTGAGGAAAGAGAAATAGCTACTCTCTCCTTCTATTTTTCAATTTCTTTGTTTCCTGTCTCATTTTATTCAAAATCATAAATGACACCTGTATGGCTTGTATGCTTAGCTCCCCAGTGTTTCTTAATATACCCAGTGGCAGTTCTGCAAGTGTGATTTCTATAATTTCATTTATTTATTGTACCTACTTGGTACAAAAAGGATGACATTTAAAAAAGGAGAAAAAGATTAAAAAACATTTCCCAAAATGCTTTCAAACTGCTCCCAGGAAGAAAATAGCATTATAGTTTATTACTCAGAAGACTGTTGGACTTACTTGAGAAAGGATGCCAGCCTACAATTGCTGTAATATTGCTATTATTCTATTTTATTAGAATTAATAATAATAAAGTCAATAAGGTATATTATTTACATTGACAAAGATTCAAGAATAATAGTAACACAAGGAAAAAACATGTATAAAGAAAAGCTCCAAAGAATATTAGCAATTTTTAAGGAGTTGTGCTCAGCTGTGCTTCCCTGAGTGTAAGAATTACATGGATCTGCTTATGTCTAGAGGAGGCCCAAGAAGATGACCATGGGTATGGAACACCTCACCTATGAAGAGAGGCTGAGAGACTTGGGGTTGTTCAGCCTGGAGAAGAGAGGGCTCCAGGGAGACCTTATTGCAGCCTACCAGTACCAGGAGACCCACAGGAGAGATGGGAAGGGACTTTTTATGAGGGTATGTAGTCATAGGACAAGGGGTAATGGCTTTAAACTGAGAGAAGGTAGATTACATTAGATCTAAGGAAGAAGTTCTTCACTGTGAGGGTGGTAAGACAATGGCATGGGTTGCCCAGGGATACTGTAGATGGCCCATTCTTGGAACTGTGCAAGCCCAGGTTGGATGGGGCTTTGAGCAACCTGATCTAGTGAAAGGTGTCCCTGCCCTTGGCAGCGAGGTTGAAACTCAATGATCTTTAAGGTCCCTTCCAACCCTAACCATTCTACAATTCTATGTTTTTCATGGAAAGGAACAAGCCAATGTAGTTCCCTGGACTCCAAAAATGTTGTCTGATAGCTGAGGCAAGGCTGTGCACTAATGACATAGGGGGACCATGCAACAGCATTAGAGGGACCATGCAAGAGCATTCTCTCTGTAAATCGATGGAGAGATGTAAAGGCAAAAAGATAGGTGCTGCTTCAGATGAGCATTTTTTCAAAGGCAGTGATACATTAACAACCTTTCATACTGAGCATAAATTTATCCTTTCTCAAGGAATCTTATGAAGGACTTAGATGCATTGGAAACCTCAGAAAGTCTTAAGATGGAGATGTCTTGCTCTCATCCGCTGTACAATGCAGACTTCACTCCCAGTTACTAAGATATACTTAGGAGGTAAAATGTCTTCCATCGATCGATGAACTGTCCATGACAGCTCCAAGGGAGAGTTATCTGTATGCCAGCAATGTTTATTCTGCTTAACCGGCTCATGTGTATGCTCTGGTTGTTAAAATATACCAGTCTGTAAATGTCACACACTCCTCCATTGCAGAAACAACAAAAAAAACCCCAACTCTGTCTCATTGCATGATTCTTCTGTTGAGGCTTTTCTGTTTTCTAAAGACAATAATTCTGGCAGCTAAAGTTGCTTCCTTCTTAACCAGTTGCCTCTACAGAACTGAACAACAACCTTCCCACCGATGGTAAAGGGCTTTTGGTCAGACTTGGACCTTCTGAAGGAATTTTCATTGTGTCTAAGTTTTGCAAGATGATTGCCATAAGTGATACTTGAAAACATCCCAAAAGTCATGTTGGCTGCTATGTATGATATATATATGTATCATCTATCAAAGTGCGGTGTCTCATTTAAAATCTAGGTGTCTCATTTCAGTAATTTATTTAGGAGGAGCTTATGCAAGTAGTTTAGATCACACACTATGATGAGTTTAGTTTAAAACACACATTTAAGATGTGATTCTGATTTAGAAGCAGGTGATGGTTTCAGACATTTAAATTTAACAATTTTAATTTCACTCTAAAAGTAATTTCCTAACTTTTAGATATTTCAAGGTGCTTGAGATCTTACCTTTTATCTCAAAGTAGCATCCAGTTTATGAGCTATTTACTACCTATGTGAAGTAATAACACCCTGGGGTATTAATTTCCTCTTCCTTTAGATGTGAGAAAAAAGGTCCAAGGAAAAACTCTGTCTTTTAATCACGAAATCTTTTGCTTACCTTCTGGGACAGCCAGGGATTCTGGTTACAACTACTTGCAAATCTCCAACAAGATTTTCAGGAAACGGTTCGATTGATATCCTTTAAATTATTATTATCCATTACTTTAAAAGTTTACTAAATGCTGTTGGGGTTTATAGCACAAAGATCTGGAAATCAGCACAATGATGTAACACTTCATCTTCCTGTAAAGACTTTGCAGAACCATTTTAGACATAAGGGTGGGGATAGCATGTAAATAATATTTTTACAGGTCAACAGAATAACAAGTCTGAAACAGCTGACAGGAATATTTTGTTAAGTAAAATCCTCACCCTTTCCTGTAATGTCTTCACCATCACCTCCTCCATTCCAAGAAGATTTTTAAGCAACATAATTCCTGCAATAGGAGCCATCTTCAGAATCAGTCTGTTAGAAGTGATATCCACTCTACCACTCATATGCACTTTCCTGAATGTCCATGGAGGAAAACTATACTTGACTTCTAATTGACCAACAACCAAAGCAAGAAAAGATACATTACACAGTGAAGCCTAGAATGAGAGAGGGATATCTAGGAGACCCATTTTAAATCTTCTCCACACAACGTAAGTTTTCCTCTGATTAACAGATAGCAGCTATCTATAGACTGCCCAGTTGAGACACCCTTCTATCTTTATTTACCATATGTAAAGCCTAGATCTATAAAGACTATAAGATGATTTAATTATCTTGAAAACTGAGCAAGAAGCTGCCAACAGTTCATTAATAGGAAATGTGATGCTCAAGAGGCTTAGGACACTGTCCATTTCTGAAAGTAGACAATACTATGGTAAATAAAGAACTCAGACAGGAAATCATGTGAATGGGTTCAGAGGGAAGCCCTGTGTAGATGAAGTGTTGACCTCCAGTATCATTTTCCTGGAGACAGGAAGTCACTTATCCAACAACGACAGTTTTAAATATTTTCCTCGTGGGGGTGGATGTTTGGGGAAAGCCAAAGCATGTAGAGTCTTATTGAAACTCACACCAATTATAGTACTAATGAATACTGAATTTAACCCCAGAATTACCTATTGCATCATGCTCTGAAGTAAGCAAAAGTTCAATTCCTTTTCATGTTAGACAACTGTAAGGTTCTCGAATATGCATCAAAGGATCGAGCCCATTTAGATATAAACTCCTGTCATTAGCACTTTTAACTCTTATCAGTGGATGATGGCAGAGGTGGCCAAAATAAATGGGATTGAGGTTTGGTTTTGCCAGCAATAGTAATTGATTTTACTTTCATAGTTGGCATTTTATTGGCTGATTAGTCAGCGCAGGTTGTAATCTTTAAGGAGTGGAAATGCCACCCTACTGAAGTGTAGAATACTGAAAAGGTCAAAGAAGAGGAGAATTCCCCCTTTAATTTGTGAAGAAAGAGACATTAGAGCCCAGGGAGCCCCCACACATGACAAAGGTTATAATGAGAAAAGGAAATGGCAAACAGATAGTATGTTGGGTTTTGGGTGGTTTGGTTTTTTTTAAATAAAATCCTGAGAATATAAAAGGGCAAATGGCCCATATTTATCCCTCTTGTGAATGTCACCACATGCAGAATGCAAATGACCCTCACTAGGGGAAAAAGAAAATAATCCATATATGCTAAAACTAAATATATATCCCATGTATGTATATGATTATGTAGAAAGTAAAAGCTGAGATGTGATACACTGAAACAGAAACAGACACAGTGGGAAGGATGTAATGAAAAGAAAGGTATGTTAGTTTCTTTTAAAAATTAATAGATTTCCTGAAGAATTAAGGAATGAAGTGCTGTCTACTGTGCTTAAGCAGCTGAAAAGGCTGAAGTAGAGAAGGTGGTTGTGAAAGAATTATAAAATGTTACAGATAAAGAAGTTTGGACCAAGTAAATGTTTTATTCCCTTTTTCTTCTTAATTTCAGGATTTTTTCTATCATATAATCTACTTATTATATTAGAAAATTTACAGATAGGCATTAGATTCTGCAGAATAATTTAAATAGTGTGTTGTTATTGTGCAGCTTAACTCTGCATATGTCTGTGTCTGGATGATGATTTCTCAAAGAAATTTTCTTGAGACAGTAAGTGATACACAGACTTAGCAAACTTGTCCAGTTTCCTCATATATATATATATATATTTGTACACCAATATTAGTATTTTTTTGCAAATATATGTATATTTTTTTTAATCTTGTCATCCACAGTCATGCACACAAATAAGGTCATAGAGATATTAAAAAAAAAAAAAAAAAAAGGAAAAAATAAGAGCATCATAGAAAGAAAAATATCCTTGAATTTTCTTATGCCTTTGAGCTTTTCGCCAAGGTAAAGGTTACCTAGTGTATATTTTCAAATATATGCCGGTTCTATGAGCAATTGTTTCTTAAAACATTCAGACTTTTGCTACTAAAGCTGAAATCCAGCACTCTGGAGTATTCTGTTTCTAGTTTTTTGTTAAATTGAAAAGTCATTTCTGTGATAACTAATCTTTCTTTCTTTCTTTCTTTTCATTTATTTATTTGTTTCTTGGAGGCATGCAGAGATACTGAAAAGTACCCATTTTGCTGTGTCTGAAATGTTGAATTTGCTTAACAGCCTTACACAAAGAAGAATAAACTGTTATCTAACTGTTCTAAAGAGACTTAAAATAATATTGTGCTTCCAGTGAAAAGAAAGCACCTTATCAGTTTCATAAGAAATCAATAAGTGTGAGAAATTTTTGAAGCATTTATATGACCTCTGAGGCTATTAAATCAGATATGGAATTTTGAAGGGTTTGTGGAATCCCTAATCTGAGACCAGATTATGACCATGTTCAGACACCCAAGATAGAACAACTCAAATCAATCTTAACAAAGCAATTATGTTATTTGCTGGAATGTAATCAGACAAGATTACGTATTTGGAGAAGAAAAGTTTTGACTGAGTTTTTCAAAACGTGAATTCATAGTAGCATCAGAGGCAAAACAATATCAGAACCTCCAAGAAACTGAAAAAGGACAAGAAGCAGCAAAGAGCACCTACAATGCAGAGAAAACGGGTAGATTTTGGCAATGTCCTAACATCATTCTAAGTAACGGTGTCCTAACTTTACTGTTAAACCTGCAAGGTGCAAACCCACTTTCCAGAAGGTTTCAGAGACAGGCAGAAGACACTCATGAAGGACAGTACATGTGTCTTATAGAATGAGAAGGCTCTGTATTTGTAGAGAGATTTTTGCAGCACTAAGAGCTGCTTTAGAGAATATTTCCTAGTGAGATTTGCTCAACAGAAACTAGACACTGTGACTGAACTATTACTTTAAACTTCAGGGATGACCTTTTTAATTGTAAGTATAAATTATGCACAAGATTCTGTGATAGCTGAAGATATAGTTAAGTATATGAAACAAAAGTCTGGTCATGTGGAATGTAAGTAAAGTTCAGATTGCATCATAGAAAGACTATTTCTACTCTTAATACTCAGAGCTAGGTGGAAAAGTCAATAGGTATTGGAAAGGTAAATTTACAAGTGTCAGGAAATGCTGGATCTGTCTGAAATTAGTAACCTGATTCAGCTTCTCAGGCAAAGGGATCTAGCATCACCTGAAACATCTAACAGCATAAAATACATTATTATGTCTATCCGGCTGGCAGGTAGACACAGGAGCTCTGGGACATTCATGTTTTTGGAGTTACAGAGGTCAGAATCAAATGAGTTTTGTGTACTACCTTTACTGCCTTATATCACTCATGTGAGTTTATCTTCTTTCACAGGGTAGAAAGAAACCTATATTATAGTGACCTCAATATAGTTATCTACTTAGAGGTGAATATGTATGAGCTAGATGCTTAAGCACATCCTTCATTTGCCTAATGATTAGCAAATGGAGACCACTAAGTGTGCCTAGGTTTTTTCCAGACATTTCTGTGGGGCTGACAGATAAGACAGGATCAACTAGGCACTCATGGATTAGCAACAGGATTTGGCTAAGTAAAGCAGGTATCTTAAATGTTATCAGGTACTTTCATGTTGGCTCATTAATTCCTCTTGGCTCCTCTGGTTGTACTGACCATGACAGGATGGGACTAGTAAAATGGATTAACAATGTTGAAACTGGTAAAGTTGAGACTGCTAGACTCCTAAAATGCTCAATATGAAGCTTTGAAAAAGTCTAATTGGTATCAACCCACTGCTAAAAACAAAGGTATTTGTAGATTTAAAGTAATAAGACAGAAAACACACCAGGATAGGCCTTAGAGGCCAGAAAGCAGAGTACGTTTATAATGTTAAAACATGGATTCAATAGGTCATTATAAGGGTGCCGTTAAGAGTTAATTACTAAAGAAATGCAGAGCTGTATTTGAAATATCAGCTATTGACAGCAGGACAAAATACAAGATGAACTGTGCCTGAACATTCTCAAATCACTAGGAACCACAAAATCCTAAGATATCAATAAGCACGATTGAGCTGTACAATGCAGGTAACAGAACTGTGGTGAAATCCAACATGTAAGAGCAGAAACAACCATTGCTTGCCCTTTTTTTGTCATTATGGCAAAACAGTATATTTGGGGTATTCTGATGGTGCAGTGTGTATGTATATATTATATACATCTATATCCTGAAAAGTATAAGCATGTTTATTTCAATAACAATCTCTATCTGAACTAGCATGTCTGTATTAATCCTCTTTTAAGTTGTACTGGTCTTCATATAGCTTTAAGCACATCTGTGCTATTAACAGCCTGTTCAGTGTCTTTCAGCATATCAAAACAGGATAAGGACTGCCATTACTATTATGTCACTCTTTTTTGATCATTATTTTATCTGAAGCCTCAGATGACCCTTTAAAAGTAATTCATAGAATGTTTCAATTTCTGTGATCTGAATGGACAAGGTGACATTTTGTTAACAGCTGTATTTCTTGGTGAAAAGCAAGTTTCAGCAGATATCAGACTGTGCATTATTAAAGTATTTTTCTTTACACATCTACACCTTTTAAAAATGTCTTAAATTTTGGTTTTTTTAGCTCAATACTATCCAAAAAAAGTATGCAAGATCAAAATATCACAGAATTAATAGGCTTAAATTTTCTATTAAAAATTTAATTTGTAATGTAATAAAATAACTAATTCTTGTAAGCTAGTCACTTATTTACTCTGAAATCATTAGCTTAAAATTTCTTACTATAACAGCACAACAGAAACATTCACTGAGACAAAGACATATTTTTATAACATAAATTGATCTCTTCTACTGAAAAAAAAAAAAAAAAAGAATTCTATATAACTGTGTATCCTAGAATTACATTCCTTTCATAAGCTTATTAACTTTATGTCTATATTCCAGACTTCAAGTCAGCAGTAAGTGTCAATTATAGGGCAGAATAAAACAAATCTATGTTGGTGTATAGACTGGGAGTGCGAATTGGCTGTCATGAAAATGATGAATGACAGTATGAAAACAGAACCCTCCTAAGGTCTGATTCCTTTGAAATAATATAATGACAATATATGGTCAACACATTCCAAACTGCAGATCTCAGAGCAGATACCACCTCACAGGAATAGCATTGTCCCTGCTTAGGAGAAGGAAATTATGGTCCTTGATGATGGATCCCTGACTGACAAATCAAATTCAGCCACTGGATCCCAGTCAGGACTTCAATCTCTGGAAAGCACATCTTCCTGTTACAGATTTCCATAGAGGTCTGGCAGGAGGAAGGATATCCTTCAAACTGAATGAATGACACAGATCACACTGCAAAAGGGTTTTACATGGTCACAACAGATTATTTTTTACTACTGTAGCTACAGCAGCAGCTACATACAGTGCTTGTATGTCCTGGGAAGCACTATCACAGAATCACAGCATGGTAGGGGTTGGAAGGGACCACTAGGGATCATCTTGCCCAATCCCCCTGCCAAAGCAGGTTCACCAAGAGCAGGTTGCACAGGTTCACATCCAGGTGGGTTTTGAAAGTCTCCAGAGGCTCCAGCCACAACTCCTCTAGGCAGCGTGTACCAGAGCTCCATCACACTCACAATTAAAAAAGGTTTTCCTTGTCTTTGAACTAAACCTTCCGTGCTTTTTGCCCCTTGTCGTGTTACCAGGCATTACTAAAAAAAAAGTCCAACTCCATCCTCCTGCCACCCACCCTTTGTAGACATTGTTAAGATCCCATTTCAATCTTCTCCAGCCTGAACACACCCAGGTCTCCCAGCCTCCCAGTCTGAGAGATGGTCCAGTCCCCTTACTATCTTTGTAGCCCTCCAGTGGAGTCTCTGGAGTAGTTCCTTGTCTCTCTTGAACTTAGGAGCCAAAAATTAGACATGATACTCCAGATGTGGCTGCACTAGGGCAGAGTACAACTAGATTCTATGCTAATCACAACCCTCTGAGCTCTGTCATGCAGCTAGCTCTCAGTCCACCTCATTGTGCACTCATCTAACCCACATTTCCTCCTAAGCTTACCTATGAGGATGTTATGGGAGACAATGTCAAAAACCTTGCTGAACTCCACAGGAGTCATGAAAGAGAGATCCCTGAGCAGAAGATCTTGTATTCTAAGTGCACGAGATAATGCAGACAGAAAAGCAGCAGTGAGCTTACAGTAACTGATTTGAACACTAGTCATAGAGCACTCATATTTGAGTAAATTTTAAGCACTTCTTTTTTGATAGAAATGGTGAGTTATGTTAGAATTTCCTCTTTCAATTATATTCATAAAGAAACTCATTGCTTGCTTCCTGATAACAATGAAATAGTTTTAACAGCTTGAAGCATTACCTTGCTTGAGTTAGTTGCTTTCCCCACAGTTGAAGAAGGTGATAATTTTAATAAGTCCATCTTTATCTGAGAAAGCCTGAGTTTTTTGCATGTTGAAAATAAAAGATTTCATTCATTTCCTGAAAAATAATTAAAACAAATGTCTGCTGTCTTGCTTCTTCCAACATCAACTAAACTTCTGAATGACTTTCACGCATCAGAGACTGCACTGAAAAAAATCAGTCAGTTCTATCTTCTCCACATCAGCTTTGTACTGCCACATATGGTCAACACTGATTCTTCAAGCACTGCAGAGAATTTCCCAACATTTTTCAATTTTCTGGCAATTGCACCTTTAACTGACGGTGAAATTATTATGGCTTTTGCTGTCATCTTAACTTTATTCAAAGTACTTAATATATGCCAATTTACTCAGCGCTAAAAAATCCTGTATAATTTTGTTTTGACACTAACAGATTTTTTCCCACATGTTCTTTAGTAAAACAGTCCATACAGCAATTTGTTTTCTTTTGCTTCTTTTTTTTCTTTTTTCTTTTTTTTTTTGGTTTGTGTTTTTTGGGGGGTTTGTTGCCTTTTTTTAAGACTATGGATTTAAAGTTTTGTGTGCAAGAGTCTTGATTAATTGAAAAGCAAAATCCTTCACTGATTCTGTATTTTCAGCAGTATCAAGACTTGTATCCATCTGGACATTAATTTGGTGTTAAGGTCAGGTTTAAATTCAAAGAATAAGAACTCAGAAGTGGATTATTTCAAAACCAGACAGGACTCTTGTTGCAAACTGAGGGAAGCTATGCATTATATTATTAGGAAACAGTTAATCACACACATATGACTTTTCAGACTGATCCATCAAGAACAGAATTTATCTTGAGACGTTTATCCCTACCATTCTTCTCTTCCCAGAGGAAACCTATCAGTCAGTGATCTTGAAATATTTTATCATGGTTGGGATATCAAACACTTGTTTACCTCTGTTGTGCTAGAGATTAGTGATACAACAGCACAGGTGATGATAGTTTGCTCTTCAGTCCCCTCTTTGTGAGTATTCCTGAAAGGCTGATTGATGATAATTCTCAGGGTAGTGAAGAATGGGTGTAATAAGTGGCTATCAAGCAAGTTCTGTTCTTATCCCCATTTTCTAAATCTAGAGAAGACGCAAATCCAGGGAATTACGTCAGTAAAGGGCAAACTATTCTGTGTTTACTGCACTAAATTCAACTAATACACAGTTGTTCAATTCCTACTGTTAGAACAGAGCTCTCTTGTGATTTGGGGAAAAATCTTTAATTTGTCTTTGCTACAGCCTCTCCTCTACACAATAATAATGTTCCTTTTTTTTTTTTTTTTTTTAATCCCAGAGCAACAAGCTGCCTACCACCTACCACTTGGTCAAAAATGCTGAGTAAATTCAGAGTGGACAGCCCACAGTGGGTTCCACTGTATCACACCGCTTAAGATCCTAAAACTGATAACCTACCATGTCCATTTGTGCTGCCATTTTCAGCCTAGCTGGCTGATGGAGATTTCAGACTTGGTGAGGAACAGGCTGACTCTCTTTGTGCCCTTAAATACAGCACCCAGAAATGGGATACTCCTTAGCTGATCCTCTAGATACCTAAACAATACAAACAGCAACAGTTTGCATCCAGGAAATAAGAATAAATACATCTGAGAGATTCAGATAATCTACCTGCATACAGAGCAACGGGCACTGCTGAAGGATAAAAGCCTCCTGGGTAGACAGGACGGGCAGCACTTGGCTGAAATACCATTTCCCAGGCACGTTTCCCCGATCCCGGTGGCTGTTGCTGTTGCAGAGCCCGGCGCCTGTAACCACAAGGTGGTGCTGTTGCCTCTCGCACTCCCGGGGAGCCCGGGCAGCGACCGGGGCCGGGACCGCCCCGCAGCGCCCCGGGCACACCCGGCCTCCCGGGAGAACTCTGCCACTCAAGGGACAAGATGAACAGGTCGTTTACCATGTCGCACGGCAACAGCCCTTCCTCTGCTACACTTGTATGAAGTTGGGTTGGCTTTTTCTTCCTTCAAATGGGGTCAAGTTACTGACAATTTCCCTGGAAAGACTCTAAGGGAATTTTTTTTAAATAAACAAACTCATTTAAAATGAAACAAAACAATCCTTACCATTGAAATAGTCTACTTTTACTTTTTACAACTGTTTCTTATTTAAGAGAGGAATTCCCATTCTGCAGTGAAGAAACTCTTTGCTGTCATATGTCCCAGTAATGTGATAGACACAGAAATATCAAACAAGACAGCTCATTATCCATTAGGCACTATGTATGACTTTGGGATACCTTTTAGTATTTGCATTCTTGTATAGTTTGAAGTTTGTTAATAAAAACATGTGGGACACGAGGCTTCCACTTCAGGAATTGTTAATGCCAGGAAGGATTCTCTAAAGCAGCTCAAATGGTGCCAATAAGCCATTACACTCACCTACTAGGAAATATTATTAAGTGTCCTTCAAATTTGGGCTCTTTCAATTTGATGTATTCAGGCACCAATACACAAGGTCAACCTTTCAAAGATGTTCTCATTCTGTTGATCTAAGTACAAAAGCACAGACCCTTGGGAGTAAAATTCTGGACTGAACTGTATTTCCTGACAATATTAGCAACAGCCCTCAAATATCATTTGATACACACTGAGAACGTACATAAATATTAAGTTGAAACGTTCACATAATCTTCCCTTCATCTATTCCAGGGAAATGTCATTGGTGAAATGCTAATGGAATGTGACTAAATGCTTAAGTCAGAAAACTCATGAGACAAATTAAGGCCACTTGATTTTTACCAATCATTGCTACTGAGGCACTGACAGGGCCAAAGGAAGATTTTGTGTTACTCTTGGGATATCACAGTGTGGTCTATGGAAAATTGCTTTATGATTCCTGGCTGACCCTAGGTTTCCAACCTACTTTGCAAGATAGTATAAAAAAGTAAAGCCTCTGGAAAGGAAAAAACCTCAAGGAAGTACTGAGGAGACTTTGTAAATGCCTTGTAAATATTGATTATGGCTCTTGTGATCCTTCCTGATTTCCACAGCAATTTAAATGTAGAATAAACAGCACCAATTTGTGAGATCAACTAAAGGAAATAGGATTTGCAGAATTTCCCACAGCTAATTTACCTCCACAGTCTCTTCTGTTTTTTGAGGTGTATAACTTCTATCTATATTTAACATTAGATGCAGGAAGAGGTATTTCAGGCAAATACCTATTTTAAGTTCAGTTTGTCCTGTGTTAGAGTGTAGCCCATTGCTTGTGATTTTATATAGAGCTGGAAGAACATACTCCATCCCCAAATACTGACATGTAAAAGCAAACAAGAAGGAAGAATAAAGCATTTTCCCCACAGTATTACATTTTGAAAGAAATGTATTTCAGCAGGTGTCCATAAGAAAAAGAAACTGACTGAAAGATAAAAGCCAACACTACATGCATCCATAGCAGGTACAGAAGAGGTGGATCAGAGACAGCCAAACAGAAAAAAAGACCTCCATTTATCTCTTTCTATGAAACAGAATATAAATGAAACTTGGCATCAGTCTGAAAGGACAGTTTAAAGTTAAGCTACACAAAGTCCTGAGGAAAAAAACACAATCAAAAAACAACCAACAAACCACAGCAGAAACAGATCAAAACATATGCAACAGAGGAGAACAACTCCACCTTTAAGATTCATTACTTACAAACCAAGGTAACTTGAAAGATGGGAGTAACAATAGATTCTGACAAAACTGCACCTGGAAAGAGAAGTAAGGCCCTCCAAAGAAAAAAAAAAAAGCCTTTGTCAGTATCTCTGAAAAGTTATATTGATGAAACAATGAAAGAAAGTATATCAATATCACTGCCATCAAGCACAAATAATCAAAAACAAGGAGAGATATTTGTGGGTATTGAGGTGATCATGGGATTTATAAAGGATACTGATAGCTAGCAGCATGTTTGAAGTGATTATTCACAAAAAAAAAGAAACCCTTGAAAACCTGATACCATTTGGCTTAAGAGGAAAGAGCCATGGGTTTCTTATCTACCAATTAATTGTATTCTGCAGAGCTTTTCACTTGATACCAACCCCATTTTTTTTGCTTATCCTCCTCTGACTTTTCTTTAGAAACAAGATTCCTTATCAGTCTCAAGTGCATTTCCCCAAGGTGTAGGGCAGATGTAATTAAAGGCTATACAATTAAAAAGGGATTGCACCTAAATCACTATACTGTAACTATTTCTCATGCAGAGCCTGTTTTATACAGCTGCAGAAATTTAGTTTATAAACATAACTCTATTCTAATCCACTTCTCTATGCCCATCTGTAGTATGTAAGAGAGAAAAACTTTTTCCCCGTGATATTCTCAAGCTCAAAGATCTGAAGAGGTTATGAAAACAGCTTTTACTTGAGGGAGATATTTTATTTCAGGTCACCTAGAATCATAGAATCATTTAGGTTGGAAAAGGCCTTTAAGATCATCAGGTCCAACTGTTAACCCAGCACTGCCCATCCACAACTAAACAACATCCCTCAGCACCACATCTACAAAGCTTTTAAATCCCTCTAGGGACAGTGACTCCACCACTTCTCTGAGCAGTGTGTTCCAGTGCTTGAGAAGACATTTTTCTTAATATCCAACCTAAACCTCCCCTGGCAAAACTTGAAGCTGTTTCCTATTTTCCTATCACCTGTTATTGCATGAAGAGGTGGTTGCAGAGACTGAGAAGGTCTCCCCTGAGCCTTCATCTCTCCATCCTACACAACCCCAGTTTCCTCAGCCATTCCTCACAGGACCTGTTCTCTAGACCCTTCACCAGCTCCCTCACCCTTCTTTGGACACATCATTCTTCTCCTATTAAAATATTAGTTCTTTAAACACAGCTATCTGTCTACAGAATTGTTATGAGTCTACAGAAGCTAATAGGAGTCTGTCCATTGAATTAAATTTAAATAGGCTTTAAATCAAAAATATTAGGGCCAAAGCATAATCCCACTAAACATAAAGCAAAGCTCTGCACATTTCAGTATGTTCTGCTTCAGATGTGTAACAGGAAGATGAAAGGTTTAGTTACTGCCACAGAGATTTAAATGGAATAGGAAAAAAACATGAGCCATTGTGGTTTTTCTTGTTTATATACAAGAAATATCACTCAATGAAACTAACTATTGAGTACATAGAAAATGAGTTTATAAAGAAAACCAGTGCATATATGAGAAGCCTACATGCACCAACAAGTTTGTGAAAATAGCACTGTAATTCAACAAAATTGTGTTCATCATAAAAAAAGACAAAATATAATTTTTATGTTGTATATATGAATTGTGACAGTTGCACTAAAATATGATCCTAAGAACTGAATCAAGGAAATATTTACATATCCATCTGCAGGCAGCTAGCACAGGGGACAGAATCACTAGGGCTAACTCTGGTTGGCTCTGATCTGAAGATTCCCAGATGGAAGGAACACAGCATCACCAAATAAAGTTTCAGAGAAGTGCTCTGAATATGTCCAAATCCATCTCCACTGTCAGTGTCATCCTTTCCCCTTTCTGTTACCCCTGAACTCTCCAGCTTCAAGAAATTTTCCCTCTATGTCAGGATGTGATTTTGGTTGCACCTAGTCCAATATGGCTATGCTTATCCCTGCTAGAGGGAGGCTGTGAAAGAGGCTTATCTACAAGAAGAATGTCATAAGGTGAAATCCAGGTGTGTAATTTCACCCACAGTCTCATCAAAGACAATTTTGAATTTTTGAAAATGATGGGAATATGAAAATATGGGGTTCCCCCTTTAACCCACTGTAAGTAGACATTAACAAAAAATGTAAAGGAAAGACAGAGGGCTGTTTTATGTCAACAGTAAACCTGGCACACCACTTCTATCCTGTCCTTCTCTGTACAAACAAGAATCACTTAATCCTCACCAGGACGTGTCTGATCCTCAGAGCTGAAGCTGCAGCACAGTCTTTGTTAGTTCAGGTGAGTGCAAAGGGCACTGCTTCAGCTCCTGATCCCTTCTGTCAACCTAAGCTGATTCAGGCAATTAGCTTTGCATTAAGCAGACAACGAAGATGTGGCCATTTAGAGCAACCAGAAACTAAAATACTAATATTTTTCTATTCTATATCACTTTTAAACAAACAGTACGCTTACCTAAAGCCAGTATAAGCAATACCTCAGGCTCACTAGCCTGTAATTCCCTGGGCCTTCTTTCTGCTCTAGAGGACAGGAGTGACATTTATTGTCACCAATCTCTGGGAATTTCTCTCATTGATCAAAGGTTACCAAGAGTGGCTTTGCAATTACATCAGCCATCTCCCTGAGCAGTTGTTGGTGCATCCCATCAGGGCCCATGGATGCATGTTTAGGTTGCTTGAAGTATGTCTTGACCTGATCCTCTTTCACCAAGTGTACATCATCCCTGCTCCAACCTTTCCCCCTGGTCTCTGGTACCTGGGATCCTAAAGGCCAGTCTTGCTAGTAAAGTCAGGGGCAAAGAAGATATTCAGTACCTCAGCCTTTTTTATGTCCTGTGTAACCACAGTCCCATGTCCTTCAGCAATGGGTCCACATTTTTCCTAGCTTTTTTTTTTTTTTTTCATTTATGCACTTATACAGGCCCTAAATGTTGTCTTTTATATCCTGGACAGATTCACTTGAATTTGGTCTTTAGCTTTGCTAACTTCACCTTTGGTATGCTTCCTTTTTTGTGTTTGAGTTTGGACAAGAAGTCAATTCCATTTCACAGAATCATAGAATCACTTAGGGCAGAAGAGACCTTTAAGATCAAGTCTAACAACCTAGCACTGCCAAATCCACCACTAAACCATGCCCCTAAGAGCAACATATTTTCTTTTAAATAACTCCAGGGATGGCAATTCAGCCACTTCACTGGGCAGCCTGTTTCTAGACATAGTCTACATATATAATTTAACTGTTTGATGAGTTTAGAATTCTGTGTGTTTGGAACACCACTTGGAATACCACTACCAACAACAATTAAATATTCAGAAATTTGGAAAAAATGCCAGGCGTGAGAATGAACACGTCAAAAGCACAGGTAAAGTAGTAGTCCCCTTCAACATAGATGCTAAAAGCTGGATTTCTTTTATGTTTTAGTTTGGTGTTCCTAAGCCAGATGGTGTACAGCATTTATTGTTTCAAAGCTGTATCAAGATGAAATATGCAGGTGCCACACTCCAGAATGAGATTTGCCAATATGTTTACTAAGCAAAATCAACTCTTACAGGGCTGTCATCGACAGAGGATACAGGGGTACAGGATTTAAGGGAATATATTTCTTTATCAATTATTTAGGAGTTAATATATAAATATTATTCATAAATGGGAAAAAAAAAAAAGCCCAAGGCTATTTAAAGGAAATGTGTAATTATTACTTTTTTAATAAAATAAAATTTTCAATACCATTTGCACTACGCTCCCTAGATTTCACTGTTCAATTGGAAACATCCACAGTACATGTGTTTGTTAAATGTGACTGTTACCCCAGAACATAACAACATCATTACTTTGAGTCCTTAGGAACATCTTGGATTGTTTATAAGATTTATTTTATTTTCTCTCAAAACAAAGAAATAAAGTGAGTAACATCAGAGGCAGCTAGGACAGTGTTGCATAAAGAAATATGAACAGAAGAAGCACTTGATAACAAAATTATCACAATTACCAAGAAACAATTGTTAGCCAAGAAAAGACAGTGGTGTAGGAAAAATGTTATTGCTGCAGACGCCTGCCCAGTACAATGCAACAACAAAAAAAGCCAACCTAGAAAAAGCCCAGCAGCAATATTTTGCACTACAGAGATTCTATCTCTGCTAATATGTGCCAAATGAGTTCTGTTACTGCGAAACTAATATAGAGCAAAGCAGAGTTTCTGGCAGCTAAGAAAAGCCTAGAACTTCATTTAATTCTTAAATATGATTCACCCATTTCCTTTCTCCTTTTGGAGACCATGATGTGGTTTCCTACTTGTTGATCAACACCAAAGCACATGACAACATGCATGTGCATAAGTTTAGCTGTCACATCTCGGGCTGCATCAAGACAAGCTCAAGTAGATACAAATTGTATCCTTCAAGCAGAGCCTTTAAGCTAAGATTCAATGATTTCTGCAGGACCTAAATATGTGCATCTTTAGGGCAATTATATTTTCCTTGTCTCACACACAGACATTAATTTCTCCAGTCACAAACCAGCCCACAACAGAAATACTGACTGTCAGAACATAAATCTAAATTTATGTCTACAAGACAAAAGATATTTCTTCATCTCCAGGAAACCATCACTTGTTTTGAATAATACAATTTTAAAAATTTATTTGTTTCATTTTCTTTATGCACTGTAGCTTATGCTTTCTATTTTGTTATTTTTAAAAAGACGTGAAAGTTTCAAGAAAGTTTTAAGTTTCTTTCAGAAATACCTTTCCAAGTCTATATCAGAAAGAAAACAATTAGAGCCCTCTGTAAAAGGGCGGAGGCTTTAGTAATAAATCACTGAGATTAGAAAGCTAAAGGAAAAGACCTTTACTGTTTTTTTATATTTCCCTAAAAATCAATCTTTACGTTTGAATGAATCATTGTCATTATAAAGGCTGAACGAGTGTAGCACATCAAGGAAGATGTATTTACACTACCCTCTGAATTTTGTTTTTCAGTCCATGACTATCTACCACTGCAGTGTCTGCATCAGAAATAGATGTAACTCAGCAGTTACTCATTAGTAGTTTTTAGCAATTACCTATCTGACAATTCTGCTATGTATGGAACAGTGCTGGTTTACAACAGATGGCAGTTTCTGCCCTCAGTCTGACTTTAAGTTCATACTGGCATCACCTTACATTGACTCCCAGCCTACTTATCAAAAAGCATAAATACATGCTTATCTATCTGCTGGTAGCCAATCATACACCAGAAGTTTAATTCAGCCTGTGCTGTTTTACTGTGTAGGTGATATAGCTTAAACATTTTCAGAATCGCCTTTTGCTGCTTAGAAAAAAACAACAACAACAACAACAACAAAAAACCAACAACAACAAAAAAACCAACAAAAATCCCCAACCTTTCAGACTGTGTTCTTTTTACTTGCTTATTTTATCTGCTGTCTCTGTGTGATTTGCTCACTCTCCTTTCCTTCTCCTATCTGAGCAAAGCACGCTGGTGCTTTGCATCTGTAAAACCATGGAAGACTTCCCTTGTTTTGAACTATTTCTAATTCTCTTTGAAATTGTCACTTTTCAAGGAATGTAATTATATCCAATAAGGAAAAAAGGTTTAAGGAAGCAAGAAAGATGTGCGTGTGTTTGATGCACTGTTAATGATTCCCTGCAGAACACATTTAATCTCATGAAAGGAGGTGAAAACAGAGTGGCCAAAGAGATGACTAATATAAAGCCAATTGTTAATAATTGTTTCTAGAAGGTTAAGAGTATGGAGAGGACAAAGTGGAGGAAGTTGTACAATGGCCCCATAAGATCCATGTGCAGAATGAGTGGTTAATCATTGACACTGTCATGTAAGCAAAGCTTACAAAAGGCACAGGTAAACCTAAAAAATTGAGAAATAGGAGTAAATATTCAAAATAGAAATAAATCTATATTATAATGAAAGAAATAAGGGAAGAAAAGGAAAAGAGTGATGTTTTGAAATGGAAAGAAAAGAGACCTAGGTTTAAATAAATACAGGTTTTTTAATCCTCTGCTGAGTGACTGAAACCAGAACATGCATTGAAAGCTTCCACCTAGAGATGCTGATACTGACATTCTTCAGAAAAGAGAAAACTATCCAGTCGAGAGAGTGAGAAGAACACGTCAGATGTGTGAATTTCTCACCTTTCACTTGGCTTTTATAAAAAAAAAAAAAAAAAAAAAAAAAAAAAAAAAAAAAAAAAAAAAATTACTTGGACTTCAAAAATCAGAATACTGCAATTGCTTCTGAAGTGACCAGTGACTCTCCAAAGGGAACATGAATGTGTTGCTGAAGATGTGTGTTTATCTCACTG
>JAOEGS010009314.1:0-22659 GCA_025447755.1 Corythornis vintsioides | reverse complement strand
AAAAAAAACCGGACAGGAGAGGGAGAAAAAACGGTAAAATGTTTAATTTTTTTACTTTTCCTTTGTTTTTTAAAAAAAAAAAAAAAAAAAAAAAAAAAAAAAAAAGAAAGAAAGATACATTGTCAGAGACAATAAAAGCAAGGAAAGCCCTTGAAAAAGAAACCACACAATGAATCAATAAACTTCTCATAAAGTGTTAGCTTTATGAGAGCTAGGAACTTAGGAATAGTCATACTGGGCAAGGTAAATATTTTTTCTCAGTCAGTAGCATGTTGCAGGTGTTTCTAAGAGACAAAAGAAAGCTTATAAGGAAAAATTCCTTGATAACACTTTGTATCAGTAGTTGGTTTATAGCCATCCCATATAATTTAATTATCATTATCTATAAGAACATCCAGTCCTTGTTTGAACCCTGCTATTTTTGATTATGATTTTCATGCTCCTGCTGTTCATGGTGAGAAAAACATAAACATGCATTGAAAATTTAGATTTTTCTCTGTCTGTAATTTGAAGTCTCATGCTTCTTGAATGTTAGTAGAGAATAACAGAGAAAAATCTGAAGATGGGATGAATTTATATTTAAAGCAGTAAAATAGGATTTTATACACCTAGAACTCCTGAAGCTATTCTTTGAGGCCTTTGGTAAGTATTTAAATGATTCTATCACTTAATATTCAAATATCCGTGTGTTCATTTGGTTATCTTAAACTTACTGTTAATTCTCTGATTCTGATGTAATAATTACTTAAGGATTCTCTTGGTTCATCTTGTCTCATTCCACTTAGAGGACAACGAGGGAGGTGAATCTTTGTGATCCCCCTACAGAGGCTGTCCCTGAACGGCAGGGGCATGGGGTGGCAGAGTCACGACAGTGACTCTGAGGAACAACAACAAAAACATTGATTAGTTCTCTCTAATGAAACAATCAACAAACTGCACAGATAAAGGTGTTGTTTTCATAGACAATTGTTTTACGTCGCGATTAAATTTCGAGGAAAAAGAAAAAAGAGTTACTAGAAAAGAGGAAAAGAGAGGGAGTGAGAAACTGAGGAGGAGACGGGGGAGAGAGAGAGAGAGGAAAAGTCTCTCACCACCTGTGAGACATCTCTACTGGATCAGTCCAAGCCTTCAGTTCTTTGATGGTGGGTACACCACAATCAATCTTTTTCTGTCTCTTTATACCCTTGAGATATCTGGGTGGTATGCCTGTTTTTCACAGGGAGTGGTATTGATTTGCATGAGCCCCATGAGCTCAACCACCACTGGCCTCCCCCCTGCTACAGCCAGTAACTAAAGAAAAGACAGAGTCCCTTCTAGGCAGAACTAACCTCTTCCTTTTGTTAAATCCTATCTGCAAGGAGCCAAAAGGGGAACACAGAAGCATTGGGAGCATTCAACACTCCTCTCCTCCGGACAGATCTTTCCAGATGTTATCACCACAGAAGGTTGGAGGCACACAATATCCTGTGCTCTTACACCTCTCTATATATTGTCCATATTTAATATTTGTATTATTCTATACCTTTATCAGAGTAGATAGAAGGATTCCCTAGTTAAGGATTCCCTAAAGTAGTATTTGCCTGTGAAGTAAACAATATTACAAACTTAAGGAAAGAAAAAAATATTTTAAAGCAAATGTAATGAGATCTTGCCTCAATGAAACCCACTGGCAAAATACGCAAAACTTAAATGTGGCAGCTCACCTTTTGTGGATCTAATCTTTAGGCAGCCTCTCCATCCTATGGCTTATTACATCCCTCCTTCCAGAATAGAATAGTTTAGATGTCTTTCGTCTTTTCTCATTATAATTACTCTGTTCTAAGACCATACAGCAAGGAACACCTGAACTCAATGGCCTTAACAATTATTTCTCTTAGTTGCCATAAGTGGAATTTATGTGGCTTACATTTGAGTATGCTTTACAGATATCTGTCTCCTAGGGGACCATGCTTTGCTTGCTAGGGCTGATAGTATTTTGGAAAAGTAAATTCTTAGCTGGAATCATCCATCAATTGTGTTTTCCTTTCAGTTTGACAAGGTTATTAACATTTGTGGCACTTAAGAGGCCTGTCTGCTTTCATTTTGTCATGAAATAAACTTTTTTTTCTGTTTGCGTTTTAGTCTTTATGAAACTGAGTAGTGCACTTCTAATAATAATGTTTCTTTGATCCATACTAAATAACATGAAAGGGTTTTATTGCTCCTGTTTATTTGTTTGATTGGTTCTTTGTTAACTGAAAAGATAGGGACAAAAGAAATGTCTGCCAGAGTCAGACTAGTGAAGTATGTTTGGGGTAAAACCATCCAAATATTGAATCAATAATATGATTTATCTCACTCTGGACAATTAAGGGGTCCTAAATTGAAGCAACATTCATTTGTCAGGGTGGGCATACCATCACATCAGGTGTCAGGAGCAGCAAGAAAGGGCTGCTCTAAGAGGAAGATGAGCCAAGAGCCATGGGTGCCCACCACACTAACATCCTCCTTGACAAGGCACAACCCTGCATCATCTGAGACAAGCAGGGTTGGTGACTGTAAGAGGTCTGGGACAGCCCAGTGAGTATCAGACAAATCTGAAGCAATGAGTCAGGTCTGCAGTTGATCCAGTCAACAAGTCAAGGACCAGGCCAAAACTTATGTGCAAAGTGGCTCAGTTTAGGGCTGAGGACACAGGTCAAGTCTTTCTCCTGGGCGATGGGCAGAGGGTGTGCAAGTTCCAGATAAGGCAACTCAGGGCAACGAATGTCTTTACATGCACTCATGACTAGATTTGTTTTCCACAGTTACTGGGGACACTTCAGCTTAGAACAATCTAATTACATATCCAGGAGTGAAGCCTATAAGACAAACATTCAAATATGACTTTTACTAAAAAACAAACAGTTCTTTCAGCTACAAATATCGTCTGCATTATTCTTAACAGGCTGGCTGGCTGCAGTAGAAAAACTGCATGTTACATGCCAGGGAGGTTCAGCTCAACTTGTACTTTCTAAAAGGGCACAGGGTGGATTTAATGACTGCAATAAAGGCAGTTGCTGCCCTTTGGGGGTAACTACTGTTAGTCTTGGGCACAGCTACAGAGACAGAGAAATGAGCTCCTTGCCTAAAGGCAAGACAAATCACAAATTATTTCATTATTACTTGGGGAAAGGATCTCAATTAAATTAATTGCTCTGCTTTGCAGTTTATTTTGGTTGGTTCAAGATTAAGTTAAAAAGAAAGGTCTATATGATCAAAATAGAAACAGAGATAGTTTAGAAGCCATGAAAACTCAGAATAGACTAGATTAGACTAGACTAGACTAGAATAGGGATTGACCTAAGTAGAATTTACCTTTTCATTGTCCAAAAGTTACCGTCTTTTCTCTACAAATGTTGGTAGATTTCTGGTTTGGGGTGTAATCCTGATGAAATCATAATATATTGGCTACTGTCAACTTGCAGTCACACTACTCCCAGATCAATGTTTCTGATATTTGAAAGGCCTTACAGATATAGTAGTCCCAAACAAGACACTAGAATAAATGTTATCATAAAATCCTGTACAGTCTTGGCATGAACACTCTTGAATTGAACCAAACTCTCTAAGGAGGATCTTTTCTGCCTGATGTGTCAGAACAGACGTTATAAGGGAAGGAAGAGAAAATTGAATGCACACACCACTGAAGGAGGAAAACATACTCATGACTTCTCACCCAGAAACTGCATTTCCCACAAATCAATTCTTCAAAGACATAATATGGATGTGAAGCTAATCAGTTCTTTAGCATGTCCTGTGAACTCCTATGTAGCTGTTGTCCCAAACAGAAAAAAATGAGGCATATTTACATGTGGGTTCCATTTAGGAATGATTTCTTCAGGCACTGGTAAGAACTTAGACAGCAATTCCATATCTTGCAATTTCCAGATTGAGCGTTTTTGTAGATTCATGGTTCAATGCATCTTCTTCAGGTTAAATGCTCTTTCATTTAAAGGATATTAAATGCCAAACTTGCAAGGGATTTTAAGTAAGATATTGTCAGGCCAAGGTGATAAATCAGATTTTACAACTTAAGGCATAAAACCCATGTTTGATCAATACCAATCTCTTGCTATTATGGATAATGATAATTCATGGTGTCAGCTGGATAGTGTGCATCAGAGCAAACAGTCCCGGACAATTTCAACACTTGACAAAAGGAAGAGAGTGTGGCAGCTTCATCTGAGACTCAGGACACATATATCTCTGTATCAGTTCTGTCACAAACATTAGCCAGCAACTTAATATTTCCAGTAAAAAGAGTTAGTAAAACATTAATAACTATGCAATCAGAATGAATTCAGTGGATGCTAGGAAGAATGTATGACTAAGAGTACAACATACTCTTTCTGTGAATGTGCCCCAGACTTTGACACCCTGAGATGTACATGATCTAAGTGTGACAAGAGCAGCTAGAAGCTCAGATAACAGACAATGCCTTCTTAAGGGGGAAAATAAATAAATAAATTCTTAGTTCCCTACGGTTTTCACTAATTGAGGAGATCACCTATCTGAAGTACCTTACCATGAAGTCAGAGAGTGGTTGACACTAACAGCCCCCATGTCTGCCTATAAAGATCTGTTTTCCTTGGATATTAAGACAGGGAATGAGCAAATGCAACCCATACTGCTCTCTGAAGCAAGTAATTCTGAAAATAAGTGCAATCCCGATAATATTCTACAAGTTGACTTGACCTAAAAAATATTTCTGTAGAGCCCAATGCTTTTTCAACTTCAAGCACAGGATAGTGACCATTGCAGAAAAATCTCTGGCTGAAAAGATGCTGCATCCTGTATCTATTTTAGCCAGCCATAAACAGCCAGATGACTGCTGCCAATGGTGTGAGAACAGGAGGTGATAGCTTCTGCTTGGTAAGCAGTCACCCTTGCCACCAGTAGTAACTGCTGCTGTTCCTCCTACTTGGCTGTTATCTGTCCTATCCCCTGTTCACTTCCTCCTCATCTTCCCCAGAAGTTTGTCTTTCCTTGAATAGAACCAGGCATATTTGACTGATGTGGTTTTATACTCTTGCCTTCATTTAAGAGCAGGAAGGAAAGTATTACTCTTGATACAAAAGAAAAATAGGAAGATTTATGAACAATATGGTTGCAAGAAAGGGAGGACAACAGGTGGCCGCTATGAGGGAGTGAAGATGCTGGGATATATCACTAACTGCCACCACAGTTAGCTGCTGTGTAGACAGCTGTAGGTGAGGATAAGTCTAGTTTTATCTAAAAAGATAAGAACACAAGTGAAAATCTGCTGCTCTACTGAGAAGGTTCGGGTTGGAGGTGAAGAAGGCTTAAGTTTCTTTAGCCATGCTGCAGAGAAAAAGGCACTAGGGATATGGGCTTGAGGTCAGATCTTGTCTTTGGAGTTTATCAGGCTGCAGTGGATCACACTGAACAAACTGCAAGAGCTGACTCCATAATAATGTAAATAGCACTTATTAAATAGGAATGCATTAAAGTTTCTCTAGCTCAGCTTTTCCATTTCTTCAAGCTCTGTGAGCTGCTCCTACTTAGGGTAGAATTCCTGTGGGTAATCCATCTGAATACAACACTTATACAGTGAACTGAACCATAGGCTTAAATCACTTGGGTGTTATGTCATTTAAAGATAGGTTTAAATCAGACCAAAGTTCTATAAACCTAATTAAGAAAAAACAAAACCATCTTTATTGTAAATTTGCATTAAAATGCATAATGAGCTAAAGGCAAGTTCCAAAACAGTATTTACAAGATTTCAGTGAAGGTTAAGCAGAAATTAGGTTCTTAAATTATGCATTGTTAAATTACTTCAAATGATCTAAAAAAAACCACAGTTTGGTGATAAACCAAATGAAACATCTTTCTTAGGTGTGAAGGTGTCTAGATCTATGATATAAATCTTGAAAAATGGCCCTTGAAGGCATCACAAGGAGTTACCTAGTCAGAGCTTTGTTAAAAATAAAATCAAACAAAACAAACTGAACAAAAAACCCTCAAACCACACTATGCTGCAAAATATTGTCACAATGCTTATCATCTAGCAACACATAAAACCAAGTCTTGCTATGGCTTCCATTTTTCTAACCATGAAAGATATGTTAGGTCTAAAGAAAGATGTCACCTCTCCATAGAAAACCTTGTTCTGCTGTTACAAGACTGTGGCAGATACAATTCCACTGCTTCCACAGTATTTCTAGAAATTATCTTTCTAACCTGTTTCTAAAAACAGTTTAGTAATTGACATGTTATAAGCTCCATAATTAATCATAAATGACCATCACAATTGATATTGATCTATGGCAGTTGTTTCTGGTCTCAAACTGAAATACAGTATTTTTAAGTATACCAAACTTTATTAGCTTGCTTTTAAGACTAGTGGGAACAAATATCAAAAAACTTACTGAACTCATCATCTGACATTCAGAATGAGGCTCAGATTAAGTCATTCATGTTCAAGTGTCTCTGTTTCATTGTCCAAATGTGATTTTAGTGTATGGGAGCTAATTGTAATTAAGGAAGATCTCCGTATGATCAATGAAGCCTGTAAAGAAATGTAACTGGCCAAATATATCCAGTTCATAGAAAAATGATCAGTTCTTTTAACTGTCTTGACTTTTCAAATTAAGATCTTGAAATCAGCCACACACATAAAGTGTCCTGTGCAAACTGAGACTCCTCATGGTATATAAAGCTTCTTCACAGGCACTGAAAATACTACAAAATCTGTGGAAGACCATAGCTTTCTGGGACAGCAGCTGTAGGACACATCCTAGGACACATCAAATGTCAAAAAATATCTATGTTTGCCATTTGAGACAGTTTATCACTGCCATAGAGTATCAGATGAGATTGATATCTATGCTCCTAATAGTTTTCTTTACTCTTTAATTGTTATGCAAACATTCAGTTGGGAGTTAGGATTTTAAGAAATTGACAGGAGCAGAGCGTGAGAGAGTATGCAGCTCTACAAAACAAGATTTTTGAAAAAATAAAGTGTATTTCCCAAATGTTTTCCAAATATTGTTTTATAAATATTGCAATTGCAAGAAAGCCTAGGAGCTGTCAATAGCATTAATATAGAGCTATAAAAGTGTAACTGTGAAGTTCTGTCATGCAGAGCTTAACACTTTATGCTACAATATTGCAACTGGTTGCACACACCTGATGCTTCCTGAAGTAATTTATAGGACCAAAAGTTTTGTTTACTCACATCTTGTCTTGAAATTTGAAACGAATAAATTACACTAACGTGTTCGTGGTTTTTTTTTTTTAAAGACTTGAACTTAAAATTAGAACATGCAGTATGAAGTGATTTTGCTACAAGAATAAAATAAAAGGTGCAACAGTTATTTAGTCTTATTTGGAAACTTTCCCAATACAGTGAATAGAGGAATCTTTTGCAAAATCAGGAAAACAAGAAACCAAAAGATAAACTTGCCAAGTATAAAAGGCCAGAAGAATGTTATTTCTCATAAGAACTGTTGTTCTAAAGAGATTTACTATTTCATTTATGGAAGACTTGAAGCTACATATTTCCCCTTGGACACATTGGAAAGGTTTGTGATCTTGGAATTAGGTTTTATCTTCTGCTGGCCAAGATTCAGGTTTATGCATATAGTTGATCCCGATATCACTGGCATCTGAAGTCTTTTAGAGTTTGTTGGACATTTGTCTTTATACCTAATAGCTTACCTCTAGTGTACTTTGCTTAATTTGCTAGCAGTGTGCTTTTTCAGTTGGATAGGGAATATATCTGAGTTTTAAAAAACCCTTATGCATAATGGAGTGCTCTTACGATTGGTTTTGTTTTAGCAGCATACCCTCCGTTCTCTGGTACTCACTGAAAGAAGCATTCATTTACCAATAGATTGTATAATTGCAGTTATTCTAGACACAGCAGGGGTACAAAACAAAACAATATTTTTTTTACTGCCAAATGTATGTTATTTCCAAAAATTTCAATTAAAGCATTCAGAAGTGCTGTTAAGGGTTTTCCATGAAAGATGATAATTAAGGCAGATGACTCTCCAGCACCTGGGAGTAACCTTATTTTGTGCTTGATATAATGCATTATTGTCCTGTGAGAACAATAACACATGCATGTGTTTTTCTGAAATCTAGGTGAGAAAGTGAGATGTTTTTTCCATTGACGGCTCAATTCAAATTCATATAACTTTATCTACTAAATCCATGCCAGAACTCTTTCATTCATTGCACAAAGAGCTCAAAGACAAGTAAGAAAGCTAGTGACTGTGAATGTACACAGGTCAGAACAATTTATCTGAGAACACTTCACTCTGAACCAGCAATTTTGATTTTAAGTAACGTCCTTTTGTAAGATTCCAGTTTTCTCTGGACTTTGATGATATTGCTGATATATGCAAAATTAAACACAGGACATTACTTATTTAGTTTGCCTCTCACTGCCAGAGATGACCCAATAACTGTATAATGAAAGGATCTAGCATCAGGTTCATATGTGACTGTGGAGATTCATGCTGTGACCCCAGCTAGAGCTCATGATTCAGTGACTTTGAACACTAAAAGGCAGAAAAGGTTGCAGAAACTTAAAATCCTTGCACTGTGAAAATTAAGCTTTTCCTACACAGCATGTCTTCATGGTACAGGATATTGATAGCTGAAATGGATCCAGTACCAGAGAGCAGTATAGTTGCAGAAATCAAGCAGTTTACCCAAGTTCACTTACTCTACTAGGAGTGCTATCTGCACCAATAACTGTGAGAATGCTTTTATCCATCTATTATTGCATACTGACAGGAAGATGAAGGAGGTAGAAGCAATCTTCTTATTTGAGATTATAAGAAATTCAGTAAACACTTATTTTAGTAGGAATTATATTAACTTTTATGCATATTTTTAATGGATTTTAAATGCAAGAATAATAAATCATGGACTGCTTTTTTTTTTTTTTTTAAAGTACTGTGTCAATGTTAATAAGAAGAAAACCACTCCTCATAAATGAACTCACCTGTCAATGGGCCAGATTATGAGCTCAATTACATTGATATAAATCTGTAATAGCTCCACAGAAAGCAATTAATCTTCTTGTTATTCTCACCATTTTAATTGCAAATAGAATCTGTTGTGACATGCCCAAGCATCTGAATTTGATGACCTTTAAGATCTTGTGAAAACCTTGAAAACATCAGTGCTGCTCTAAGCTGCTTATCCATATTGGCATCAATGACCCTAAGCCAATTAGAAATAGCAATGAAATTCTCAGAACAAAGGTGAAGATATCAGAATAACAAGTGGTGCTTTTGTCTATTCTCCCAAATGAATGCAATGGTATAAGCATATAGAGGCAAATAATAACCTTTTAGGTTACTAATGGAAGTCATTGAATAGCAGGTAAGTTTCTAGCACTGAGCTTCCTTGACAGTATTCACTGAGGAAACATAGACAAGGAAGCTAAAACTAACTGAAAATGAGAAAGGCATGATGAGCATTCAGGTATCTATGCAGAAATGTCCTGAGAACAGAAGTAAATTGGAATAATTCAAAATCTTGGAACACTATGAAAATTGTGTATAACTATTTAAGAGACACATTAGAGTAAGTTGTAGAGCTGGAATGTTTATACAAAAGGAATTAATATCTGAAGAACATTTATGATGCTTTTTTTCCTCTGTATTAAGACAGTTTATATTTTCTCACATTCATGAAGTGATAGTAAAAGGTAAAAGATACTGAAAAAATGCATAAGGAGAAAAACAGAGTTATGGGAAGCACTGTAGACTACAAAGTAAGAGGGAACAATTGAAAAGTTTGGATCAATTACAAAGAAAAGGTGTATGTGGTAGCAATGAAAAACCTGAAATAGCTAGATTGAAAACCAAACTAACAAACCAAAGCAAAAAAACCCCCACAAACAAAGAGGCAAAAAACCCCACCCCAAATAACACCTAACCAAAAAAACATGGTAAAACACCGAAATATACAATAAAAATTTATCAAGACCAATTTTTTTGCAGGATGAAATAAGTTAGTGAGGATATAACCATTCTTGATTAAGTCTGACAGGTAGAGAGGAGCTGCTTAACTGTGAAGTATGAAAGGATGAGATAAAGTCACTCTAAGCTGAATAAAAATATTGTCGCACCACAGTTAACAATTCATTGATAGGCTATGAAGATATTTCAGGTGGTATCCTCTACACACATATAGTGGTTCCTGATCAGTTCATTAATTCCTTTAGATAAAGGAAAATAAATAATTTTTAAAAAAGATATATATTTTTTTATCCCTAACTGTTGGGTGCTCCCTCCAGAGTGTGCATCTCCACAACTGCTCTCTCACAACAGCCTATCAGTCTCACAACAGACTATTGCCTCTCAGGAACTCCAGAATCCCTGACACACTGTTGCCAATTCAGAATACAGTTTTCAAATGAAATGACGTAATCTACAAATTTACATATATTAAATACATTCTTTATCCTTTGAACATGCTTTTCCTCTTTGATTATCTCCTTCGGTTAGGCAATGTGCAATTTTACTTGATTACTTTATATTTTCCATGGAAAGTATATTCTTAGCCACACTATAGTTGAAGTTCCATATCTTAAAATGCTGTGACTGAGAAAATTTGCAGTCTGTATATAGTCCTTGATAGAAGATGTCAAGTGTTTTGTGTAGATCTTCTCTAACTCATTAATAGGCTACAGGTTTCCTGCTCATTGGTGTATTGTCTAAGCACATATCATTGATGCTATCAGTTTACATACAGAATCATAGAATCATAGAATGGTAGGGGTTGGAAGGGACCTCTGGAGATCATGGAGTCCAACCCCTGCCAGAGCAGGGTCACCCAGACAAAATGGTCTCTCATTCTGGGATAATCATCCAGCTGAGACAGACTCATCATGTTGGTGCATAGAAGGCTGGCACAGGTTGTCAGCACACTTGCAGAAAATTAAGGAAGTAAAATATGTTTAAAATTATGTTTTGTTTGCAACAATATATATATTTTTATGAATAGGTACTGCATATTTTGACACAGAATACAACTGGAGAAGCAGTGCAGAAGTGTTGATCTCACAGCTGACAACTACTCACAAAGTATTTTTTTCCCAACCAATTTTGGCAGTGTTTTCTTCTCTGCCATTGCTTAAAGATTTCCATTTCACTCACTGATTAGCTCAGTAATATTATCAGTTTCTTTTCTAATATGTGAAGTGCTGTTAAATTCAGCCAAGGCCAGGAGGGAGGTCACAATCAAGCTACAAGGAAGTATCAAAATTCAAATGATCTTGAGAAACTGGGGAAATAAGATGAAAACCAAAAGAATGAAATGCAATTATGAGAAATAAAAGACATTGCACCCCAGAAGAAGAAATCATATGTGTAACTACAAAATTAGGAATCGTTTACAAGGCAGCAATGTGCCGAGAGAGACCTGGGAATGACAGTACATTCTGAGAAGAATAAAAGTCAACAGAGAGATGATAATTCTAAACTGGTGAATCTAATTCTGTGAATCCTTAATGCCTTGTAAGCAGTAAAATATGGGAAATAATGATTAATGTTCACCTACCACCATCCCAGGGAGCTACTGTATAATTTTAAGCACTAGTAGAAGATATACGTAACACCAAAAGTTTGAAAAAGAAACAATAAGAGAAAAAAAAAGTTTAGAAGACATGACCTACAGGGAAAGGCTGAAAAAATTGGATTCCTTTTGTCTGCAGAAAGGAAGAAAAAGACTGATACAGGATGACTATCTGCATGATGTAAAATGGTGGCATATAAAAGATGATGATTAATTGCCTTTTACATCTACAAGGGATAAAGGAAAAATAAAGTAGTTTAACTTGAAAAAAAAAAAAAAAAAACATAAGAAGAAACACATTTAGATTACAAAGGAGCAAAGCACCAGAACAAGTTATCCAAGGAAGCCGTAAAATCCACCCCACTGGAAATTTTTAGGAAAATGTCTTCAGAAAAGGATCTGACAGAAATGGTTAAGATGTACTCGTCTTGTCTCTTATATAGGGAATAGTTCAAAACATCCTGTCAAGATTTATTTTTCCATAATTTTTTTTGATATTTGAAGGTAGAAGCAATGGTATTTGAAAATAACCAGAAAAGTCATAGGGGTCATAAGGGTGAGAAAACTTTTGTAAATTCAAAACCAAATTGGAACTCCTTAGTCCACTGATGGTGAGTATATTAAATTATACTCACAGTATGCATTTTAAAAATGCTTCAAGGATACTGGAAGGATACTGCTATCCTTGTTTTATATCATAAATATAAATTCAGAGTGGAAATAAACACTGTTTTGCTTTTTCTTTTAAATAAGGCATTTCTAGGACTCTGAGAGTAGGTTATTCTTTGTGGGTATGTTTCAGCTCACTAATTTTAGCCTGCGGCAACTTCAATGTTTGTGTTGAGTTTACCACCTCAGCTACCTTTTGTAGTCCATAAAAGGAAATATGCAAATAATGCATGATTCATCTGATCAATTTAGAAAACCGCTTTAGGATGAGATAACTGTGCTGCACAAATAACTGCTTTCCTCCAGTGGCTGTAAGAAAAAGTCTAGTTATTTAGCTTAATTCTACCCACCAACTCGAGCTGGTATCCACCATCTCATGTACCATGCTCCTTGAGAGGCAAACAGAACAACTAATTATGAAACAGATTTTCATCATTGATTTCTCAATATTACAGATTATTCCTAATGGATAAACCCTCCATCTTTCATTTGGAACCTTCAGTATGAGAAAGGGTGACCCAAAGCATGGACTAATGTCCATACTTTATTGAACCCATTACTTTCCCACTCATTACAGCTCTCTCTACTTCAGTTGCTGTACACAGAAAAATCACGATAATGGTAATTACTTCCCAGATGTACCAAATAGCTTAACTGATTATTATCTGGGAAAAAGTTATACATTTTCTGATAGGAATTGCTCTGCACACTAGGAGATTAAGACAATGTTACTACACAGGCAGGTGAAATTATATTTGTACCTGTAAAATGCAAAATCATTAGGTTTCATACATTGTTTCATCTACAATTTTCTTGCACCCATTTCAGTTTCCAGACAGTGACTATTTAATTGTAATTTCTGATTGCTTTTGCACAGTTCATTCTAGTCCATCCTAGATATAGCTGTAAATAAATAGATGCCCATACCTAAGTACTTTTGCTGATAAATTCCCAGTCTCTCATCCTGTTCACACAGAGAAACAGATTATTCAACTGTGTTTTGTTATGTGTAGACAAAGTTGCTTTTCTTTTATATATTCTTAGTGTTACCTGAAGCAGATTCAGAGTTTAAGCCAGATTCAACCCTAAAATTGCCATCGCCAGCTGATCAAACAGATTGGCAACTTTTTAGTGTAGGCAATTTTCTTAAACACTGAACATTATTGAGTCCAGTTCTTTTACCTATGACAGCATGCAGGAATTAACCTCTACACATAAATGCTGCTTGCAAAAGGGATAATGGTTCTCCCCTCTCTCTCTGTAGCTGTAGGATTACAAGCCTTATGGAAATGAGATTTGGCTTAGAATAGGAGAGACAAAACAAGCATTTATTTCTGGTCCAAAAGTATTGGATGACCTTCACCACTTAAAACTTTCTCTGGCATATCTTTAGAAACACCAAAATGAGAGAAATGCCAGAAGACCAACATCTCAAAATCCCTGGTACCCTGAAATATGTATATGCAGCCTATTGTGAGTTTACCAGAAAGACCAGGACAAGAGTCTGTGAATGTATGCTTCATACATAAATGCATTTTGGAAATATGTGTGGAGAAGAGCATTCTCATAAATTCAGGCAAGTCTCCATAAATTTCCCATTTTGAAAAGAAAAAGAAGCCTGAAGCCTTTTTTTTGGGCAGGAGTTCTGTGAGGCTTCTGCTCATAGACTCTCTATTACTCTGCGTAGTTAAGGAGGTAAAAATCAGTCATTTCAGCTTCATTGAGTGATTTGCAACACTTGTCCATAAAAAAAATAATCTTTATAACAACATTATTAGTGACATTTTGTTACTCAGTCTTGGCACCAGTTAGCTATTTGACTATCATACAAGGGGAATACAATGACATTGAAAGCTGCACAGTGGGAAAGGGATGAGCTGTAACAAAGCAAAATGCAAGGTTATGTATTTAGGCTTACACACAAAAAAAAAAAAAAAAAAAAAAAAAAAAAAAAGCTGAATTCAAGTGGTGTTTTATAAGGGGGAAAAACAAGGGGGGGGGAAAGTAATCAGTGGATCAGCTGGAAACAGGTTAACTGTGGGCCACCAGTATGGCGCATGCTTAAATATGACAAAAATGATCCTGAGACATCTCAGGTGTGCTAATTCCAGGCTTCCTAGAGAGCATTCAATGAGAATGTAGTGCATAATTCTGAGGGGAAGAAAGGTCTTATTTAAACAAAAAATATTATAATAGCACAGGAGCTATTACAGATAATCTGACGCTAATAATATTTAATTAGGAAATCAGAAGAAATATTATTACTATTTTTTATGAGTTTCTCAGTATTATTACAGAGGACTGTCAGAGTCACTAGCTATAACATGGGGAATATTATGATTTGTCAGTGATGTGAATAAAGTGGAAATATGCTGATAGTATTTTTTTATCTCATACTGAATGAGTTTTTCATATTGGAGGTAGCACAGTACAGGCAATCGCAGAAAGCATTTCTGGATTCCCCATTCTGTCACAGAAATCTTCTGTGATAATTTCTAACTTTCTGTTAGTGACAAGAGAATCTACACAAAATAAAGGCTTCTATTAGACACTGTAAAGTCAGAACCTTCTTTTTCTTTCCAATCTTTTAAAATCCAAATCTTAAAACCATATCTTCATATGTCAAACATATGCTCATTACTCCCTTCATGGAGCTGTTTAATTAGAATCTACCTTCCTTTGTCTACAGGCTATACATATTTTATTTTTTTTTTATGTGTATTAAATCCATTAAGAAAGTAATTATTAGAGAATTTCAGGAGGGGAATATGATTTTTTCATGAAGATAGCACTTTTTAAGTGCGTTTTCCATTTTATGTGACTACTCGAATAGTAGGAAGGTAAAGTGAGATTATCAAAACTTTATCATTATGCTCATTTTCTACTGTCATGTAATTGTATCTGAGTTAATATTTAAGTTAATTATGTTAGGTGATGAAGAAACTCAAAATGGAAGCACTAGAATTTCATGTTAGATAAATATTTCTTTTAGCGAAGGAAAGAAAATGAATATTTTATTCCCTCAACCTTATTTTTGAACAATTACTGATATCTAATTTAATATGAAGAAATTAAAACATTTTGTTCTTGTTACTGCTTTCAATATTTGTGCTTCTAGGATGAGAAAATACTGTGTAAGTCTAGGAGAAACAATTTCAGTGGCTGAAGTCATCACCTTGAAGGACATAGACCTGTACTTGCTACTCCACTGATTGAAGTCTTAAAATTAAAAAAATATTTACATGTACAACAATCTCTTTTAGCAACAACACTGACACTGTACAGCAGGATAAACTGAAGTGATTCCATATACAATAGCTATTTTCCCACAGTCTGCATACTTCAAGAAAACATGTTCTTTTTTTCCAATGCTTGTGAAAATATGGCATTTTTGTTGTACTTCAACTGTACTCATGAATGAAATTTAGGGTCAATTTTTTAGTCCCTCTAATATAGTACCTTTCTAATAACACTATTTAAATATGTCCAGATATCAGAAGCTGTTGAAATATTTTTCTTCTAATTCAATTTCTTAATCATAGACAAAAGTTTACAGTATCTTCAAAACACTTAAGTATTTGCTTATACACAAAATCAGCCACTAACACGGATTATGAAAATATAATTTTAAAAACCTCTTTTTTTTTTCAAATTCTAGAGTTGGATCATTTAGTTTTCCAAGTATCATTCATTACAGTGTGTTCACTTACGAACTTGTTTAGACACCAGTCATGCCCCTGAGGTGTACATTAACAATATTAAGTTTTCAGATGCCCTTCTCCCTCCTAATAGCTGAGTAATTCCCAAGTTGGCAACTTATTTTACCCATTATTGAGTTATACAATATCATGGCTAAGATGTGAAGGAACTGGATTCAGTAACATCAGACTTTCCTTCCACACATTTCTCATCACAACACGTAAGAAGAACAATATGAAAAAGGTGGAATTAAGGCCTCATAAATTTTGGACTGTATCCCATTCATTTATGATAGCTGGTTGGGAAAAAAAGTCCATAAAAACCCCCCATACAATTAATATGCTTTATGTGATTATGCTGATATTATTATTCTTTTTATTTTTACAATAAAAATTGGAATGTCTGTCAGTGTCAATATTTCTATATGAAATGAACATTTCTTTTTTTTTCCCTTCCATTTATCTAAAATAATTGTTTTATTTAAAAAAAAAAAATGAACACTTAGTATCTTCAAATCCTTTAAACAGACTTTTTCATCGTACATTTGTTTCATCAGTAGTTTCTTAACTTTAGTTCCTTTTACAAGAACAATTTTGAAACCTCCCTTTATAATGAAATTTTAATTTATCCAAATAGCTGTACAAGCATAATACTATAATAATGTGAACTAAGACAAAGAAGATGATATATTAGCTTATATAATAGCCAAGCACATAAAGCCAAATAAAGAAGGCTACAAATTAGCTAAGAACCACTTTTCAGTAAGAGCAGTCCATAGCTGCCTCAGAGCAGGTGTGGAAGAGATGGCAAGTACCTAACTTATTTCTATAGCCATATTTAATTGATCAGTTGCCAGGTATTCCAGGAAAGAACTCTGGTCATGACATACTTTAGCATTCACAGAATATTTTAGAACAAATATGTAATCTTAGGTCTACATAGTACTGGATATTGGGCATTCACTTTACTGTTATGCTATCTGTACATGCAGGGATCTCTTTGGAATATTTCCATTTCTTCTGCAATCTCCAGAAAGAGATTGTAGTGAAGCAGACAGCACCAAAAGGGAAAATAGCACTGTTAAGAGGAAAAAACCCACATATCCTCTTTTCAGAATAAAACCAAAAGCATCTGCAAAACAAGAACCTGTGCTGTAAATGATTTGTTGGCTTCTGAACATGGTGCACTGGGAGCTCACAGGTAACAACCTGTTGCTGTTACAACAGCTGAGCTGCTCCAGGCCTCTTGTAATCAGATCTACAGTTCTTTTATGCTACTCTTCTTCATCTTCTCTTGTGCCTATGTGATGAGTGACTCTCAGGGCAATTCGGCTGCCCAAGAGGCGCAAATACAAGTGCAGTTTATAGAGCGACCCAGCACACAGCAGCCATCCTCAGCAGAGAAAAAAAGCCTTCAATAATTAATAAGAGAAAAGGACGTGGAACCACTAAATCCAGACTGAAGTTGATTACAGAGCTGTCAGTCATCTGAAGAGCAATGTAATGAAACAGAGCAACCCAGCAGCCAGGATATGTATGAAAGTCATTTCCTATCTCTTCTGCACATTTTTTTTCATAGGCTGTAAAACTGACAATTGGATTATTGAAAGGAAAAAGTGATGAAATATGTCTGTTTCGAATAGGCATGTATCTCACTAGTACATCCCACACACAATCTGTCCTATTTTTAGCCAGACTTCAGTAAATAAGTTATTCAAATATATTTAAATGAGATTTCTAGCCCACCAATATAGTTTCATACTGCCTCATCTGTGTCATGAACATAAACTAACAGAGATTAAATTTGTATTTAATTATTTTGCTATTCATAGATCCATTTGTGGATATGTGCTTAAAATGGCTGTTTTGTGAATTGTAGATGATTCTACAAGTACAAAGTTATATGTTTCTTTTGTCTTCTCAGAGCAAGTCTACAGTGTCTATGGCCAAGTTACATGCCAAAATAGTTCTGTTTTTAATTGCCCTGTATCAGGGTTCTGAAGAACTGAGAGTGTTCTGATTTATTTTATTTTTTAAGAAAGGAAAATTTACCCTGGCTCAGTCTTCAAACACGGTGGGGAAAAAAACCTGATTCAAGTTAAGTCCACAGTAATTTTATCACTGATTTTACAGAGTTCAAGACTAGTAAAGACAAAGATTAATTACTAAGCAGAACAGTAAACTCAGAATGATATGTATCAGGTTCTTGAACTCTTTGGAAATGCAGCTTCGCTTACAGAGATTCTGCTGTTCTGCACAACTACTGAAATGACCTAAACATCAGTGAACTGCAAAGGAATCTTATAACCAGCCTCACAGTATGACTCCTGCCCAAATTTATAGCTTATGGTTAATATATAAGTAAAAAAAGTGGGTAAGTAGGTAGTGCAAGTTCTGTTTGTAGTGTGCATTTGTTTCCTTGGGTGTAGAAGACAGACATTATTGTCTCACTGAATGAAATCAGACATCACAAATAAGCATGTTTCCAGTTACTTTACTGGATTGCATCTGCTTATGCTGGCAGAAAAATTGGCCCTAAATTTCATTTATGCATCAGCATAGGTGGCTATGGGCACAAAATTGTGCACATAAATATCAAAGAGCTTTGCAAGACATGTGACTCTTGAAAAATGAAAGGCTTTAAATCTAATACTTTTAGATAAGTAACCTTTTATGAATAGTGATGTCTTGCTTAAGAATGAGTGAATATGGAGTTCTAACGAGTCTAAATTAAGTCTAAAGACTTAATAAAGTCTAATAAAGACTTAATTTTGGTTAGATTTTGGTATTATTTTTCTGAAAATAAAACTACTTTGGTTGATGTCATAGGAGTAATAATAACATCCAGACTGCATGCTATTTCCTGATAATTAGCAATATCTGTAAGCATGCATATGTTTGTGCTGCATGGCAGCAACATATCTGTTATGTGCAGCTTGATGATTTAACTGTTACCCAGGTCAGCAGCGACTATTAGCCCATATCACCCGGCAGATGTTTTGTTATGCATATGGAATTAATCAGCTGTATTCTTCCACTTCTCCAGGCATAAATATCCACAACAAATAAAACATGAGACAAGAATATATACTTTTTTTGGTCAGCTTCTAAGGTCAGTAATATTCAAATATTTGAACTGAGATCCAGTGATAAGAACAGAAGGAAGGGTGACCCTTCACATCCTAAGCTGACTCTTTTATTGATGTACAGAAATTCTTCCTTACTGATCCCAAAATAAAATTCCAAGACATTGATTTCCTCTTTAACTTAGTATTTCCTTTGTAAGAAAGCAGAGCAATAAGAAAACCATACTTTTGCTTTGTTTTTAAACTGCCTGTCTCCAGCACCAAAGCCTTCTAAATAATTTTATATTGATTTTTAGCAGCCTCTCAAAAAATGTCCCAGGCTATGCTTTTTGATATATTTCTAGGGTTTTTTCATTTCCAAAGAGTATTTAGACTGTCTATGTTTTGCGTCATCAGTAACACTGAAACAAAGTCCAACAATATGATTTGTAATACAGGAAAGCTAGCACTTTTATGTTTACAAAATGAAACTAATTTTTATTTTCCCACTGAAGGTTGCATAAATTGTCAATATATCCAATAATAGAAGAAAATATTTTGCAGGAAATTTCCAAAACAGCAAAAATTTTCCTTTACCAAAGCTGTAGCCTACTCGTTGATAATGAAGTAGCTTGCCCTAGGTGATCCTGATTTGGCAGGGGGGCTTGGACTAGAAGATCTCTAAAGGTCCCTTCCAACCCCTAACATTCTATATAATCCTATGAAGAAATAGGTTAATATCAGTTAAAATCTGACTTGTCAAAGTGGTACCAGAAAAGCAGCAGACATATATATTTGCAAATAACAGCTTCTTAACTACCAGGCCTTGAGTCCTTGATTGTCACTTGTTATGTATGCGCAAGACGTTCCTTGAGAATAAACCAACTATATTTCTCCAAGACGGCCTTGGTTTTTGATTTTTCAGCACCCAAACATGCTTAACAAACAGCTCAAACTCTACCTGCAGTTGCCTGTTGCACTGGTTACCCATGTGGACACAAAAAGAGTGTCTCTTGCCAGGTCTGAGGCACATCCTCTATGCACTCTGCACATTGAAAATTTGATGGCCTTAGGACTGGAATTGCCCTGTAAAGGTTAGGATAAGGAAAATACAGGATTGGTATCCAGCGAATCCTCACTTGCCTTTAACCAACTATAACAGTCATGCTTAAGATTTTGCATTCTTTAGGGGCAGTAAGTGCTGAACTTTGAAAGAGACCACTAGTGTAGGTTTTGTCTCTCTTTTTCTTTGACTCTTTGGAAGGTGAAGAGGGAAGAGCTAGTGGGAGAGAAACCAAGCACTTTGTTGTACACACTGACTGTGGCAGCTAAGGAGAGCTGGGGCTGCAGTTTTGTGCCTCTGTGGGAATAGCCAACGGCCTGTGGCTTATGAAACAGATGTGTCAGCTGGAAACATCAGGGAGAGTAAAATAAGTGACTGGGGACAGGAAAGAGGCCATGGAGTAAGTCTAAAAAATCCCCAGAGGAAAAAAAATGATCAGGAATGTATGTCTAAGCTTGATGGATATTTTATGAAGTATAAGAAACAAAATGCTGGTCCAAATACCTTGTTCAAACAGCCAAATAATCTGTGCTGAGTATGCAGATTTGTGAAACAGCCTGTAAAAGCCAGATAGAAAACACTAGTAATTTTTCAAATGAGTGGAGGAGAGGTAGGAAAATATACTGGAAATTTAATCTCTGAATTAGATATTCCAATAGCCACAAATCTCAGAAGCAGTAGTCAACTTTATGCCTCAATCAAATAACAACTTTCTAATGCTGTTACTTTCACAAAAGAAACACACATGTAACATCAGTATGATGGCAACTATAAGGGTTCCAACTAATGCTGAACAGAGAGAGATATGACTCCTACTCCTTCCTTTCCCTATGGTCCATATATTTTATTCCTAGATAAAGCCATTCCTCTTTTCTACAGGGTGTCTGAGGGAGAAGACGACTAGGGCAGACCTCTCATATGGTATAAGATCAATTTCCACAGGATACACCTGGAGGGTAATTTTAAAAAGTTAGACTTTGAGGTTGGATCACTCCTGAGTGCAGCCACTTGGAACAGTCAGAAGTGCCAAGATGCTGGCTTAGACAAGTGATCCTCTTGAACATCACTGGATGAGAACTCAGTGCAGATCAAAAGGCACAATGCTTCTACAAGTTCTACATATATGCATTAGATGTTTACCTGCAAGGATTGGTTATATTCTTGAAAAGCATGGTTTTACTGGTATTAAAAAGTGAGCTGAGGTTCTCTGTCCACAGTTGGAATACACTCTGTGAAGTCTTTATATTCAAATTAAAAAATAGGATTTCTACTATTCAATGGACACTGCTTTACTCCAAACTATTAGCATGCAGACAGTATCTGATTATGGTCTTTTATACAGGGAAATTGGGTAAAATTGGAGCATATAAAGCCTTGTTAAAAAGCCCACTTCAGTTAGTCCCTTGCCCCAACACATTCTGCAGCATCTTCTACAAATATACTCTACAAAAAAATAGTATTTCCTCTGAAGTGTTACTAGGGAGATTCCCCCCCCCCCGCCCAATAAAAATCCAGATTCCTCTAAAAGATAGCCCTTCACAGAACATTTTACAAAAACTGTCAAAATTTCTATTTTCCATTTCAAAATGCTCATGTGGAAATTTTACCTTGTTGAAGTTAATAAAAAAATACTTTAAAAATAGAAGAAAAAGTACCTTCTATGACAGCATTGAAAGCTGTATTTATTTATTTTTTTTAATGTAAGTTTATGAGCAATTTCTGAAGCAGTGGTAATTTTTATGCTCTATGGGCTGGAAAAAAGTTTAAATCTTGAAAATACAATAAAGAATTATCAACTGTATTAAAAATGAATCATATTGGAAAAATAGACCTGAAGTAGATATATTTTTGGAGCATAACTCTGTTTATGAACTTTATGCTTCTGAAAAAGCTGAAAAATACTGACTTTGCTTGAAACTAGTCAGTAATTGCTTATTAATGCATCTTGGTAAGGCTCCTGTCCAGCATTCAGGGTACAATGGCATCTTCTGCAACTGTGGCTATATTTTTGTGAATGTCTGCAAAAAGTTCCTTTCTTAAAAATATTTTTGTAGAAGATTAAGGAAAAAAAATATATTTTGGTTCTCTTGTAAGCATTTTAGGGTGGATTTTCTTGTTTCTGTATTGCTGAGTGACTGGAAGCTGGTAGGTGGGGTGTTTGTCATCATTCCTGTGAGAAGCAGGCATCATGCCCAAGAGCAGGTGTTATTACTGCTGTAGGTTATTTGGTATAAACACCTTGTGATGTGACCTACATATTTCCACAGCCTCTAGTGAGAATTAACGTTTATGTTTACAACATGACCCATTTCTCCCCAGCTTTTTAGTGCATCATGGAACTTGTTAACATCACCAGCTGACTATACCATAATGAGCTGTCTCCTCTTCTCAAGCACTTATACGATGCAGTAGTGTTAATGCAAGGTGAGACAGAGCAAGGACAATGTGGAGAAGTGCAAAACCTGCTAATAAGATTAGGTTTGGAACACATGAAAATAGAGCATTGAAGGAGCTGTGACCAAGGCATGTTTTGAGGTCAAGTATCTTTTCTAGGAAATTCCCCATATATTTATATAATATT